>LPNX011177238.1:338953-412797 GCA_001517045.1 Pseudotsuga menziesii | reverse complement strand
GATTTAATAGAATATGTATTTAGAGATTTACAAAAAAACTCAATGTGGATGAAGTCCTTGTAATAGAATATTTCCAAATTTAATGAAATATGTGTTTTAGTGGCCCTTCTATGCAAAAAATCCATTAGGGTATGGGTAAAGGGGGGAAATTAACCCCATTGAGCTTCAAGTGCCCTTGTGGGAGAGAAGCCCCCTCATTTTCCATTTCATCGGCTATGACATTGTTTGTTCGAAGAATATGATAAAATTCATAACGGGGAGAGAGCAGAGCGACAGCTTTGTCATACAAACGACGACATTTTATCGAGCCAGTAGTGTATCCATTAATCATTTTATATATGACATGTCTAGAGTCACCAAAAATAGCTACCTTGCCTAGATTTGAGTCAATGAGAATCCTCAATCTGTGCAGAAGGGTTGTCCACTCCGCCTCATTATTAGTCTTGCACCCAATTCCCCAAGCATAGGTTTGTTCAATTTTTCCTTCAGGATCCATGAGGATTCCTCCCGCACCTGCCACCCCTTCTAGGATTTGGATCTTTACTAATGAGTCATTTCCCTTAATTGAACTTATTTTCAACTATACATATCAACTCTTACAATTATACATATCAACTCTTACATAAGTAATTCTTATTATACATAGTAAATAATTTATATAAAAAATTTAATTATGTTTAACCTCCTTGGATTTGATACCACTATGTTTGTATAAACCTAAAATTTAAATAATATTTATATAAACCTAAAATTTAAATTATATTTAAATAAAAATAAAAATAAATTTATATATAATTATATTATATTTTAAATATAACTATAAATTATATTTTAATTTAAATTTAAAATTAAATTTGAATATGTTAATAACTTAGGTAAGTTGTTCAGCAACGCATTTTAGTGCGTATTGTTAATGCAATTGAAATTCATGCCTCATCTCCACCTCCTATTCGGGAGAAAAACCGTTCACAATTTTGAGAGTCTTGCGAATCTCTTCGAAAGTTTTACCAATAAAAATGCTAGCAATAACTTCAACCATCAAGTCCAGTAAGCTGTAGATATGGAGGCAAATGACAGCCATCGTAAGTTGTAAAAGTATGGGTACATCATCCACAAGATGTTTCACAAACTCGGCATCCCATTTTTCGACGTTATCGGTTGCTACTGCATCCAGAGAATCATGTAGATGATGGTATTCGCTCTAATCAAACACCATTTTCAAAATATAAAACATAAAATAGTTTTTTATAAAACATAAAACATGAAAGCTAGAAACTTAAAATAGTTTTTATGTTTTATATAAAACATAAAACATGACTTAAAATAGTTTGTATGTTTTATATAAAACATGAAACATGAATAGGTGAAAAGCAAAATAATTTAGTACACTGGAGCAATTTTTTCGAAAAAAAACCTAAACTATTAAAATGTTGATTGTAAATTATTAATGTTGAAACTATGAAAGGGTAACAAATATAGATTTTTATTCTTATTATGATTTGCGAGAATAAAAATTTATAGTTTCCAGAAAATATTTACTGTTAAATGACGGGCTTGACTCAGCAGTAGTGCTTAGTGCTCACTGCTAAGACTTATACTAAATAATAACAATAACGATTTGATGGTTATCTAAATGTAAGATTGTGGTATTTCACTATTCTCCTAAATTTGATTCTTAGCCCCTTTACGCCTCTCCACCTAAAATCTCAAAATGACTTGTCCCATAATTTCGATCGTTCAGAACATTCAAAAATTAGGTGTTTTTTTATATACACACGAGTGAGCAACCCGAACAATGACAGTAACTTCTATCATACGCAAAATTATCTCTGGAAAGTTGGATTATAATCCAATTAACAATGGATGTTATTTAAATTTACATATATGAATTGTTAACACATCATCGTGCATACTAACTGTTTGAACAACTACTATGAACTGGATTTTTACCATGAAGATAATATGGGTAGGAGTAACAATTGCGTTGAGATATCTGGTAGCACCGAGAGCTAAGCAATTGTGGGTTGATTGGATTTGGACACCCAATTGTCTAGTCTAGTGCTATAAGAGACAATGGATTCCTAGGTTTTCTTACCATGAAATTTTGAAGGTAAGTATCCAACAAATAATGGTTTGGGTGATGAGCATTGTCTTGTTGGTCTGGTAATGAGTAATTACAAGAAAAAACCCCAACCTTAAAACTATATATTGGTCTAGTAATTGAAATGCTTGCTCTGGCAAAATCATGCATGGCTTTGCAATAAAACTCAATCAACTTTTTGCAATTAATCTTGTAGCTGGAGATAAATAATGTTACGGAGATAAATTACATGTTAGCATATTCTCTCTTCCATGGTTTTCTTGCAGCAGATTTTGCTTTCCTTTTAGCTGGTTTTCTTATCTTTGCCGTAGATTATGCTTTTTATATATATTTTTGTTCTTTATATATATATATTAGCTTTCAAAAGAAAATACAAACGAAAATATATGGCCGACATATTATTCATTTGTTACAAAAGTTACAACATAAAGTTACAAGATCTCCCTCATACTCATACTCGACAATATTATTTTTATTGGTGATGTAATCGGAGAAACCATAGTATCGAAAAGACCAAGTCGACGTTTCGAATCCATATCAGGATCCATCATCAGGACAAAGTCGAATGTGGAGAGAGTGAGAACCAATGTTAAATACTGGACCCGGTTAGAAAGTCTAAGGTCGGCAGCGGAGACTAGGGTTTGCTAGGTCGGAAAATTTTAATTTTATTTGATTTCAAAGTGCACGGAAAAATTATTCTCTAACCCTATTTTTCGAAAAAAGGATTGTTTATATTATTAAATTTTTACAATGGCTCAATTGAGACAGTATGAAAATTTATTATTAAGGAGAAATGTTGATTTTAATTATTTTTAACCCTAAGTTTTTGAATTAATTTTTTAAACACCCACCTAATGCCCAAAAGTTTAAAACCCTCAAGTTATAAATTTATTATCATTAATAACAATTTTAAAACCTTAATAATAAACCTAAAAACTTAAAGTTTTTTAATTTTATTATTATTAATAACCAATTTTAAAAAACCTAATAAATTCAAAAACCCTAAAGTTATTAAATTTGTTATTATTAATGAATTTTAATATTAATTATAATTAAATTTTATTGAAAAGTGATCTATAAGCTTAATTTTCCTTAAAGTTTAAAACCTTATAAAACCCTAAAGTTTTAAATATATTATTATTAATAACAATTACTAAAAACATTAATAATAAATTTAAAGACCTTAAAGTTTTTAAATTTATTAATAACAATTTTAAAAACCCTCATAATAAATTTAAAAACCTAAAGTTATTAAATATATTAATGAATTTTAATTATAATTAAATTTTCATTGAAAAAGTGTTCTTTTAGCTTAATTTTAGGATTTATTAAATTTTAAAAACCTAATAATAAATTTAAAAACCTTAAAGTTTTTTTATTTTATTATTATTAATAACAAATTTAAAAACATGATAATCAATTTTAATCCTAAAGGCATTAAATTTATTATTATTAATAACACATTCTAAAGGTTAAAAGGTTGATTTTAAATTAATTTAAAACCCTAATGTTTTTAAACTGATTTTAAAATGATCTTTCAATTTTAATATTAATATATAGGGTATTTTAAATTAAGGTTTTATTCAGTGAGAGCCTCGAGGATCGCAGATTCAGAACATATTGATAAAGAGAAAGACCACCTCAAAGAAGTCTTCACAAACATAGGTTACAAACCCAAGGTCATCATGAGGACCCTCGGCAAAACACACAACAAGAACCTTACGGGTGTGAAAACCTCGGACAACAAGACCACCACCAACCCATGAGCTTACTTACCGTATATACAAGGGGTGACTGATAAGATCGCTAGGATTCTCAACAAGAACAACATCACGACTTCGTTCAAACCCCTAGAGACCATTAAGAAAAGAATGAGATCCGTTAAAGATCCAGTTGATCATACACAATTCAGAGGGGTTTATAAGATCCCTTGCTCGTGCAAGATCAGCTATATAGGTGAGACGGGACGTTCCTTCCACACGCGGCTAAAAGAACATGGGGCGGACATTAGAAAAGAACGTATCCGTTCATCAGCCCTTGCGGAACATGTAGCCAAAACCAAACATCACATTTGCCTAGAAGACACCATTATCCTAGCAAAAGAAGACCACTATTTTAAAAGAAAATTTAGAGAGGCCTTAGAGATTACCAAACTTCTACACAACCTGAACAGGGATGGTGGCCTCGAGGTGAGCACTAGTTGGCTTCCATCTATTTTCAATCGGAAAGGCCACTCTGTCCCTTAACCGTCTCCTTCTGCCCCCTTTTCCTCTTTCAACCTTTTTTCCTTTGTCCTCCTTCCTTGTCCTTAAATAAAACCTTAATTTAAAATACCCTATATATTAATATTAAAATTGAAAGATCATTTTAAAATCAGTTTAAAAACATTAGGGTTTTAAATTAATTTAAAATCAACCTTTTAACCGTTAGAATGCGTTATTAATAATAATAAATTTAATGCCTTTAGGATTAAAATTGATTATCATGTTTTTAAATTTGTTATTAATAATAATAAAATTAAAAAACTTTAAGGTTTTTAAATTTATTATTAGGTTTTTAAAATTTAATAAATCCTAAAATTAAGCTAAAAGAACATCTTTCAATGAAAATTTAATTATAATTAAAACTCATTAATATATTTAATAACTTTAGGTTTTTAAATTTATTATGAGGGTTTTTAAAATTTTTATTAATAAATTTAAAAACTTTAAGGTCTTTAAATTTATTATTAATGTTTTTAGTAATTGTTATTAATAATAATATATTTAAAACTTTAGGGTTTTATAAGGTTTTAAACTTTAACGAAAATTAAGCTTATAGATCACCTTTCAATAAAATTTAATTATAATTAATATTAAAATTAATTAATAATAACAAATTTAATAACTTTAGGGTTTTTGAATTTATTAGGTTTTTTAAAATTGGTTATTAATAATAATAAAATTAAAAAACTTTAAGTTTTTAGGTTTATTATTAAGGTTTTAAAATTGTTATTAATGATAATAAATTTATAACTTTAGGGTTTTAAACTTTTGGGCATTAGGTGGGTGTTTAAAAAATCAATTCAAAAACTTTGGGTTAAAAATAATTAAAATCAACATTTCTCCTTAATAATAAATTTTCATACTGTCTCAATTGAGCCATTGTAAAAATTTAATAATATAAACAATCCTTTTTTCCGAAAAATAGGGTTAGAGAATAATTTTTCCGCGCACTTTGAAATCAAATAAAATTAAAATTTTCCGACCTAGCAAACCCTAGTCTCTGCGGCCGACCTTAGACTTTCTAACCGGGTCCAGTATTTAACATTGGTTCTCACTCTCTCCACATTCGACTTTGTCCTGATGATGGATCCTGATATGGATTCGAAACGTCAACTTGGTCTTTTCGATACTGTGGTTTCTCCGATCACATCACCAATAACCTATCACCATAGAAATCTGGCAACAGAGAATATTATTTTTGGCTGACTTGTTACAAACGTTACAACATAACGTTACAATATCTCTCCCATATTATTCACTATCACTATTATTTTTTGCCGACATGTTACAAACGTTCCTAACGTTACATCACGTTACAAGATCTCCCTCATACTGGGCTGTAGAGCGCCTCTCGACGCAACCAACATAGATCCATTTTAAATGAGGATCTCTCAAGCACCGAGAGGGAACCAAATCCTTGAGGTGTAAATTTTTTATCTTAAATTTTGTATATGTCCAAAAAAAAATTACACCTCGAGTAATTTGATCCCTCTTGGATCTAGATTTAAGATCAAATTTTTATTTTATTTCTTGAGCCACATGAATTTTTTAATTATTTTTTATTTGATTTTAACTTTTTACTTTATGAGGACACACAAATTTTTATTTATTTTTATATTCGGTAACATTACATAAGGCTACCTTACGTTATGTGACAACATCTTCCCCATACTGAGCTCTAAAGCACCTCGCTACTCTCTATGCAATGAGCTCCTACTTTAGAACTAAAAAAGTCACATTCATACTCCAATATGCCTTTTGTGCGAGTTTTAATGATACGATAGTTTATATGATTGCGCCGAGAGTAGCAAGGTGCTAATAACCCAGTATGGGGGGAATGTGTAACGTTACATAATGATGCCATGTTATCTACCGGAATTAAAAAGTAATTCTCAACATGGGGGATATGTGTAACGCTACGTGTCACGTTATGTACCAGTATGGAGGAGATGTGTAACGTTACATAATGTTGTCACGTTATATACCAATAATTATGCCGATAGACATTTATATATTATCTCGTATTTTGGACTTGCTCGAGCAGATCAACAATATTAACCCAACTGTAACAAGTGTACATGAGGGATTCATTTCATGGTAGTCGTATCTTGTTATGCTTAAATGCATCTTGATTAAGATTTAAATAAGATTCAATTAAAGGGTGGTTAAAGAAATGGGTAACAATTTGTTTTTTTTTTCATATCAATTTTTTTTTGTTTTTTATTAAATAGTATTTGTTTTGTGCTTATATTAACTCTAATAAGGATAACATTAAGGAGTGGAATATTATGCATTCTCTTTTGGATCTCTTCTGCAATGCTACATGTATGGAAGTCAACATAGAAAAATCTTGCTCTTTCACTTATAGGTGCAACCAATTTTTTTAACAGAATTGAAGACTCTCTTTCAGTTTAAGATTGATCAGATGGAGAACGGTTCCAACTATTTGGGGTTTTATTTAAAACCTAACAGTTATAGGGTGAAAGATTGGTTCTGGATTTTAAAGAGGATTGAAAAAAAGATTTCAAACTGGTCCTATATATTTCTCTTGTTGGGTGGTAGGCTTACTTTAATCAAAGCTACTCTACAAAGTATCCTTGTTTATTCGTGCTCTTTGGTTAAGATTCCTACTTCCATCATAAATATTATCAGAGCAAAGATTTTTCATTTCTTATGGGTAGGCTCTGGTTCAAAAATAAAATTTCTTCTGGATCCATGGGAGATTTTGGCTACTCCAACACACCTAGGAGGGTGGGGTATTAAGACCTTATCCTTATTTACTTCAACTCTTTGTTTAAAAACTCAGTGGATATGTTTACTTGATCAGGGTTTGTGGAGTAAAGTGATGAGAACAAAGTATTTGAAGAACAATCCAATTAGTACGTGGATGAGAAATTCAGATTTTGATATGAATGGAGCTTTAGTGATTTGGAATAGCTTTCTCAAAGTGATTCATTGGTTGAAAAGAGGGATTTGCTGGGATATGGGAAATGGTAAAAGTGTTATTACTAGTGTTGACCCTTTTGTTGGAGACAAAGATTGTTCTTATCCGCCCCAAGAAATTATTGAACACCTAGCCTAGAGTAATATGAAGACCCTAGATTTACTGAAAAGACCTAAATGATCTGTTTTAAAAGGGGGTTACGGGATAAATGCCAAAAATCCGGGCTTTACTGGTAAATGGGCTAATAAGTGTGATTCTTATGTTGAAATTATGAAAGAAGTTAGGGTTAGGCTTAAATATGAAAATTACATTTTGGTTTGGCCAAAAACAAAAAAACAAGACTATTACAACTAAGTTGGCCTATGATTATATAACCAGGAATGGGAGTAAGACTGAGAAAAGATGGTGGTACAAACACTTGTAGGAATGGATTTTACCACAAAAATTGAAATGTTTATGGTGACTCTCTCTTAAGGATAAGACTCTTACTTGGCACAATCTCATGAAAAGGGGATAGCAAGGTCCAAGCTTCTGCCCCCTTTGTAGACATGATGAAGAAACATGGTTACATCTTTTTGTGAATTGTTACTTTTGCAAACAGGTCTGGTCAGTTGATAAAGACTTTATGGGATTCTGCTTGGATTTGCTGATAATTTGGAGGATTTTTTTTCCTGAATGGTTTCATAATACTGATTCCTTCAATTTGCTGCCTATATTTAGCTCTTGGTCTCTGTGGATTTCGAGGAATAAAGTTGTTTTTCAGGATATCAAGCCCATTGTTTTTACTTGTGGGATTAGGGGTATTAATCTATTTAAAGATTTTGTGCATTATAACAACAAAAGGAAGCTCAAAAGGTATTATCCACCCGTTTTGTCTGTCTCTGGTGTCAAAGGTTTTTTTTATGGCACTTCCAACCTTTCCTACCGTGGTTGTGGCATGGTAGTTGTTTTAAACAAGGATCATTATTTTTCTCTAAGCATGGGTGGCGGTCAGGGATCCAATACAAAGGTTGAGCTGCTGAGCTTATTTGGCCTTCTTCAATTTGCTGCTCTTATTGGTATATCTGATATTAACATTTATGGAGACTCCAAAGTTTCAATTGAATGGATGAATGACTTATTTAATCTTCGAGTGTAGTCTCTCAATCATTGGTGTCACAAAATTCAAGATCTAAGAAGATCTTTCAGACATATCTCTTTCAGGCATATTTCCAGGATTTTCAACTCAAGGCTAATGCTCTCTCAAAAAGTGCCATTATTATTAATTCTGGACACTTAAGGGTTCAAGAATTTCTGGAAGGCATCTTGATACATGAAGGTGAAACAAACCTCATAGACTTGGTCTAATGTTGTATAGGAAGTGTCAGTTGTTTTGATCGATTTGGTTGCTTTTCAGCTTATTTGGTAAAAATGCTTAGTTTATTAGCTTGATCATGTATTGAAGCACATTTTTGTAAGAAGGAAGCACTTTGTAAGGGTGATATGTGGTTGTAAATTTTTTTTCTTTGATTAATATAATAGTAGGAAAAAAGTAAAAAAAAAAAACTTTAATACTTTGGTATGAATAATGAATATAAAATTATTGTAAGAAGGAAGCACTCTGTAAGGGTGATATGCGGTTGTAAATTTTTTTTCTTTGATTAATATAATAGCAGGAAAAAAAGTTCAAAAAAAAACTTTAAAAATCTGGTATGAATAATGGATATACAATTATATATTTAAAAGGTGATAATTATCGCAAAAAAATGAAGTCCGACAGTCAAATAAGCAATCTCTCAACGACATGTAGCCATAAACCAAACCCACACATAAACTGTATTGCCAAAAAATACATAACTGAATAACACTTTGTAAGGGTGATATGCGGTTGTAAATTTTTATAACACTCTGTAAGGGTGATATGTGGTTGTAAATTTTTATAATACTCTGTAAGGGTGATATGAGGTTGTAAATTTTTCCCTATGGAGACGCAGTCTCGCAAGATTCCTTGTCTCCTTGGCCACTAACATTCCTACACGTGTTCTGACATGTGTTTTGGCTATCGCTGAATGACAGTGGAATAAGTGTCTCACAATTGCATGCTTGGTCTTCCTTCTTTTAGATGTGTTCACCAAGTTTCCTTCCAGCACTTAATAATTCTCCGAGGAAGGCTACCAAATCTTCTGCTACCATTGCTGGCCTTAATGTCATCGCAATCATTAATGAACCCATCGCTACAACTATAGCTTATGGGTTTCATCAAAGCTCACACCTGGTTCCGATGCTCTGGTGTTTTGAGTCTGGTATTGATTGTTATTCAATTATGTATTTTTTGGCAATACAGTTTATGTGTGGGTTTGGTTTATGGCTACGTGCCATTGAAAGATTGTTTATTTGACTGTCGGTCTTGATTTTTTTGCGATAATTATCACCTTTTAAATATATAATTTTATATCCATTATTCATACAAGATTATTAAAGTTTTTTTTTAAAACTTTTTTTCCCGCTATTATATTAATCAAAGAAAAAAAATTTACAACCTCATATCACCCTTACAGAGTGCTTCCTTCTTACAATAATTCTATATCCATTATTCATACCAGATTATTAAAGTTTTTTTTAATTTTTTTTTTTTGGCAATACAGTTTATGTGTGGGTTTGGTTTATGGCTACATGCCGTCGAGAGATTGCTTATTTGACTGTCGGTCTTGATTTTTTTTGCGATAATTATCGTCTTTTAAATATATAATTTTATATCCATTATTCATACCAGATTATTAAATGTTTTTTTTTACAACTTTTTTTCCTGCTATTATATTAATTAAAGAAAGAAAATTTACAACCGCATATCACCCTTACATAGTGCTTCCTTCTTACAATAATTTTTTGGCATCAACACATAAAATTATATATTTTAGCTTTTGTTTAACAACTAACTATTTTTACAAAATTAAGTGGTTGATTTTGATATCAACATTCTGGCCACTTTACTTATGGCTGTACCAGTGAAATAAAAAATTGAATACTTCTAGGTATTTGACAAATCTTTCTCTAAATGTTTGATAAATCCGCCTTTAAAATGAATCTAGTTGTTTTCATTAAAACGTCAAACGCCATATTGTAGGGTTTCGTCGCATATTAACAATTACTACTAGACCTAACGAGCCCTAAAGCTATTTTGCTATCGTTACCTTGGGGTTTGAAGGGCCTGGGGTTTAAATCTGTAAGCAGCTCTGTGGCAGTAATCGTTTATTTGAAGCCGCCATGGCAGCCACCTCGACAAACTCTTTTCTCATTAACCCTTCCGCCGATTCGTGCCCGTCACTCCAAACTATTCAACTTCGTAACCCAGTGATGTATCCATACAAATCCTTAATCTTGTCTGTAAACTTTTCCCATACTCTTTCCGGACACATTGAAGTTTATTGGCCCAAAATTGCTTAAAAATCTGTGGGTTTTAGCGGTTTGAAGCTCAAATGCCTCTGGTCTCTGCTTCTTTCGGTATTGTTATTGGAGCCAAACTGTATTGGATGTTGAGGCAATCCACTCACCCTTAAAATCTTCCTTGTAGGGTTTTTGGCTGCGGAGGTTTTAACGAGGGTTTTACAGAAGGTGGTGTATATTTTAATTGGTTTTGGTGGTATTTTGTTCAAGCTGCGGAGATGTTCCAAGTTCACAGAGTCAGGTCCGTGGACTGGAAGCCGACGGCTGTTGTAGCACTTGCAACGAGCGTTGATCAATCTCAAGTTGCAGTCGCCCGTGAGGACGCTTCCATTGAAATCTGGAATGCTGCCCCCGGCTCCGTAGGATGGCACTGCGAACTGGTATGAATGAATCTCAACTCATCATCAATACAGAGCTAATATAAAACTAAGGTTTGTTCTCGAAGCTAACTAAGGATTTTATCGGAACTTTTTGTATTGAACTTGAACTAGAAGTCTGCGGTACAGTAGTCATTGGACGTAAAGGGTACTTTTTCTTTCACAAAATTGTTTACTGCTGTGATGAGCCCAGTCCTTCTAGGTTTTCGATGTACTTGTATTCTCATTGAAAAACCAAATCAGATCTACTTTTTTTAATTGAAAGGCGCTTTAAGAAACACATTTCAAGATTGGGGGATGACTGTATAAAATGTGCTCACTTTTGGTTTAGGGGCCAGGGCTTTTCTGCCAAAATTGTCTAGGACTTGCAGCAAGAATGGAACCCAGGCGCGTGTGTTAATTTTCCATCAACCTCGCCAGTGAACCAAAGCCTCCATTAGGCAGATCCATCTTTTATTGCAGTCTGCAGAACATCTACATAAAATAGTTGGAGTTGCGGAGACATCAAGATGCTGATTGATTTAACTCAGGGTCATGTTTGAGAAAGTCAAGCTTGTTTGGCTCTTCATTTATGCCTGTTCCAAACAAGATGCGAGTCCTAGTTTGGTCTGAGTAAAAAAATGTTTACTGATTAGGCATATACAAAGTAAAGATGTACCTAGCAGTTTGTGCAGTGGATAGCCTTAGTGTCAGAGCCCTTGGTTGCAATGTTGGGAATTAGCTATGTGACTGCCGTATACTTCGACACTAAATCATTGTCATAGATTACACTTGTGTGAGATTTTTGCCTGGCACAGAGATGAGATGGGCTAGGCACAACTGTCCTTTCATTTCGTTATTAATTTATCATGATATGATGCCAAACCTATGTTCAGACAACGACGAAATTTAGTTTTGTTCATTTATGCGTCGCAATATGAATGTAAGCAAGAGATTCTGCATTTCTACGTTGTTTAATTTATTGTAAAATTTTTAGTTAGTTTCGGATATGGGTTTAATATTAATATATGTAAAAATTATAGCTTGAGGAAGGAGACAAGCTACTGTTAAACATCGTACAGGATAAAATGGAGCGGGGATTTCATTTTTTTACCTTTTTGTATGTTCGATTTGCAATTTGAGTGTATTTTGTAATCTAAATTGTAATTCTTATGTGTTGGCGAAGTAACTATCTGCGTGAGAATGATTCCACATTGGATGGTGAAGCAAAATCACATGAAAAAGAGTGGAAATGCTAGTAGGTAGGCTAGGGAGAATATGGAACTTTTTTCCTGCTTCTTTTAAAAAAATAAACTTCTTGATAATCAGTGTAGGAAAAAAAATGATGAGGATTTATTTTCAAAATGTGATATGCAAGTAAATTATGATACCCTTACTCGATCAGGTGGATTTGTTTCTCAATAGGTTGGCTTCTTTAACACTCTCTAATACAATTATAATAATACTACTAATAATCTATTTTTATGGTCATGACCTGTCCATACATCAAATTGATTTATGAGACCTCCTCTTCTTTGTGGGACAACAAAACCCCTCTATGCAGTGATTTGTCACAATACAAAATAGATTTGGTGATGTGCCTATGATGTGTGTTTTGCATGTTATTGGCCATAGGTTGCCGAGAAAACTAGGTTTGACACAATTCATCCTTTTCAAGCAAATATCTGACATAAGTAAACACCAAATTTATGATTATAAGAGATTTAACAAAGATTCTTATTCAAATGTATAAGAGTTGTTCCAACCTCCCTTCACTTTCAACTAGTTTCTCTCATAGCAATCCCTCTTTAAAGCTCCAAACAACAACATTCTTACCTTGACTTATCCTTTATGCCCAAATCCTAGACTAACTAACCTCTCCCTCAATACACTCCATTGTGCATCCTAACTCAAAACTAACTAAATCATCAAATCAACCATCTTCTCATCATCCTAACTAGGTTACCTCTTTATCCCAAATCATTATCATTTAAAAAAAGGTTAGATTTAGCAATAAAACAGCTCAAATTTGCTATTAAAGCAAATGTGTATTGATTTCAAAATAGTATTTCAGTTAAAACAACAACAAATTTCTAAAGAACCTATCTGACTTTGAATAAGATTATATTTATGAACATCTCTCTGACTTAAAATTGTTTTTTATTCTTGTGTGGTTCACATCCTCGATAATTGTGGCTGTTGCTCACTACATTCACAGTAACAATTCTAGGGGGCCCACTCGAAGGGGCCTCGCCTTGTTAGCTCCAGTTTTGGGACCCTAGCCTCGAAGATCCAAATGTTGATTTTTCTTGAGCAACATCGAGAGCCATTCTTTGAGGAGAATGGGGACCTCTGGTTCGGGACCAGTATGTGGAATCAGTCCGACATTGGGGGACTCAACCTAGAGTTGAGTAACCATTCTATTGAATGGAGACATTTGGTTAGGGACCAGGATGTGGAACCAGTCCAGCACTGGGGGACTCACCCTAGAGCTGAGTGGCCATTCTGTTGAATGGGGACATTTGGTCAGGGAACAGGATGTGGAACCAATTTAGCACTGGTGGACTCAGCCTAGAGTTGAGTGGCCATTCTTTGAATGGAGGCTCTTGGTCAGTTACCAGGAATGTAACCTACTCTGGGACTAGGGACTCGGCTCGGGGCTGAGGGCCATTCTTTGGGAGAATGGAGGTGCTTGGTCTGTTATCAAGTATTTGACCTTGGGTCAAATTATGTAGCCTATGGCTGAGGCACCTGGTCTGTTACCAAGATAACACTATAAGCCCTAGACCGGGTTTGGGCATGTGTGACACTCCTCCCTCGATCTGTGGGCTTTGTGATCTAATCTAGGGATTAGCTACCCTTGGTTAAGACACTCGATCTTGGTGGCACATGGAGTGTGAGATAAAATCGTTAGTAATTCTCTTTGTTTATGATGATGTGTACTTTGAGTGGGGATGAAGGACCACCTGGACCATAGGGCACTTGAAGAAGGCTAAAGTAAAAGTCTAAAAGACATAAGGACCCTTAGTACCACTAAGGAATGAAAGTGTGAAAGTGCAAAAATACCTTTAGTACCACTAAAGGTGAAAGTCAAAGTAATAAAAGAACAAAATAATATTATTTTGTTCTTTTGAGTTTTGGTCCACTTATAGGTGATTCAAAGGATATAAAAGAAGATCATTCCATTTCATTTTGTCACACACATACTTGCTCTTCACCTTCAATTGCTAAAGGAGGATTTTTGCTGGTATTGAGGAGAAGGAAATTTATTGTGCTTGTGCCCTCGCATGGAGGATTCTAGTTAGGGCATCCACACTTGTTCAACAAACCCTAAGCTAGGGTTTATGGTGATCTCTTACTACCTTTTTTTATCTTCTTCACCAACTAGGGTTTAACCCTAGACATCACCCTCCTCATGACAACCTTCTAATTCCTCACGGGCAACTCCAGATTAGTCATGGGCAAGGTTCTACTCTTCACGGGCAGGTTGCATACACCTTCGGGCAGCCTTTCTTTCACACGAGAAACCTTATCTTACATGCTCACACTCCATCGTGAACTTGGACAGCCTAGACAGGAGCTTGAGCAGCTATGTCTAGCCTCTAGGCAGGTCTTGACCAGTAGCAACAGGCCTGGGTAGGTCTCGGGCAAGGTTGCAACAACTCGGTTAGAGCAACAAACCACGGGTAGGACTTCTCGGCAAGCCAAATCTAACTCGGGCAACACAAACAAAGCTCGGGCAGCTTGACAGAGGCTCTAGGCAGGGTAACAGGAATTTCGGCAACACAGGCAAGAAGAAATAGTCTTGGGCAACAATATGGAATTCATGTAGTAAACAAGCAGACCTAAATTCTGGTTTGGGTAGACAGCTGGGCAAGAGAGAGAAAATTAGGGCAGAAAGCCCTAATTTGGTGAAAGCCCTAATTCGGGGTTTTTGTGTAAAAACTATCTTTAGTGAATTTTTTGTATCTGTGGATCAAGCCTATTAGGGTTTGAGGATTTTTCTGAAGAACTCAAGTCATCTCATTTAAGAGATGAATCACTAATGCTTTTGGGGTTTTTGTCCTTTAAAGGTTTCCCCTGTGAAAAACTCTTGTGTTCAGTGTTTGATGTGTTGATGTTTTACTGTACTTGTCATTTGTTATCTGATGGTTTGCAAATTTTTTAAAAGTATTCATGCTAATGCTAAAATTCAACATCAAAGAGTTGGATTCGTGAGAATTAAACCTTCGACCTCAATATCAATGGTCGTTGGACTCGTACTTCGACTAATTGAGCTACCCCTCGGGGCTTTTGACCTAAAATTGTTATTTAAAGCATATAAAATTTAGTTTTAATGAAAAATTGTTCCCTTTTAATTGAGTCAACGTTTCCATTCTTTGAATCTTTTTTGTGCCTACAAGTGTTATCCTTCATTTTGTTTGTGCCTCCTTGTAAACTAAGTTTATGTTTCCCTTTGCCCCTCTACATTGTTGCAAAACATTGAATTGTCATCTCTATCATAACTTTTATTTATTTACTCTTGCAAAAGGAACTCTCATAAGTTGAAAGTCATTATATTGGCAAAGGTTGTTGATTGCAGTTTATACCATAGTTAAATTTTTTATCTAGAGAATTGGTATTAGGAAATGGGTGGTAGATTAATGTGCTAGTTGACTTTCGCTAAAATTTCTCATTTGTAGAAAAGTTGATCAAAAGATTTCTTCAATTTAACGACATGCTTTTCCTAATAACGTGTAGCGTAGCCCCATTGGCTTGGTACTTATCTTTGGTGTTTCTCAATTCATGGGATTTGGGGATTGCAACGAGAGTCCTTGTTTGGAAGGGGGGATGTCCCCACATTTCCTATATATTTAATGCCAAATGAGGTCTAGAAGATGACCCTCAATGGTTTTTGAAATGTTTGGATGCCCCTATCCAATTTGGCACCACTTTGGCAACGATTCTCTAAGGAAAACATCTACTCAATAGTTTAACATTTAGACCATGACAACTTTTATCTATGTGGTGCATGGGAAATACTCCGTAATATGTTTTTATATTCGGGGATACTTGTAACAACTCCCATGTTTGGTAGGTTTTGGACTCCTATATTCTATGTTATTTTCTTTTTCAGTTTTTATATTTTTTGTTGTCATACCCATGTATACAAGTTCTTTCAAGACTATTTTTTAAGAGTTGTCTTTCTATAGTGTTGTATCATAGCCTTATGTTCTATAATATTTATTTAAATTTTTAAATAATTCTAAATGTTTTCTATTAATTGCCTTATCTCATAGTCCAATGTTCTAAAATATTTGTTTTTAAAGTTTTAACATTCTTTACATCTTTAAATAATTTTAAATGTGTTGCTGCTTTTGTGTGCTTGCTTGTTCTTGGAAGTTTGAGGGTATTTCATAGTCGTCTTTGAAAATCATCTCCCATCTCAAAAATAGGGTGCGACATAACTTTTTGACAATCCTTGATGTTAATCCCATTTAAACCTGCTTCATTGCATACCTTCCAAGTTAAAAAAGCACCAAACCAATTGCTCATTGCTATAACCAAATAACCTCTTGTCTTCAATCAAAGGACACCTCAATCAAGATTAGTTTTTAAAAAAGCCAATTTTTTAAGGACTTAAAATGACATAAATGAGTTGATTTAAGTGAACAATTCAAACTTAAAATGGTATTGAATTATTGCTATACATAAAGATGAATAAATTGAAGTGATAATAAAATTAACTAGAAAGATAATTAAAATCATCAACATAATGGCACCAAAAGTGTTATACTCTTTATAGAGATATTTCTAAAGAGTGAGGTGAGGAATGATACAACTAAGAGTAGCAACGATGATATCAGTTTGACATGCCAAGAGTTTTGAGAGTGGACTTAAAAATGGGACAAGGTCTATATGTTGTTTGACTGATATGAAAAACGATAAGAGAGATTTTCTTGTGTGTTGCATAAAACAATATGATATTGAAAAGGGACGATGTTATTCTCCTTCCAATCCAAGATCATCAAGATATTAGATGAGAGAATATGATTTCATTGTTGTCTAACAAACTACCACAAATAGGTGAGTGGGATTGATAAGTACATCGACATCAATACAAAGTGGGAGTTAAAAGGCCATTCCTATAAAAGAAAAATACACATATCTAATCCATAAGATCTAAGGTCTAGAATCAAAAATCAAAGAGCAAAATACATTGTTATATTGGAGATCCAAAAGTAGTGGAACTGTTGAGAACCAAAACCATGGAGCTAGAGAAAGGATCACAAGCTTATCTAGAATACATAAATACTCCATTCAGATGTAATGCTTGCTTCATGTATTGACATTTTGGAAGCAATTAACTAAAATGAGAAACGAGAAACATCAAATCTAATAAAACTAGATTGGAAAATGTCACACGAGGCAACACCTCGAAGATTGAAGAGTATAGGAAAGACTATTGTCCTACATGACTTAGAATCCAAGAGATTGTCTTGTTTTTGTGGTCTTTTGTTGGACATCGCTATATATTATTTTATCTTATTTGAAATAACTTGCAAGAACAATAGAATCTAGGAGATAGTGTAAAGAGCAACAAAACAATAAATGATGAGTAGAGGAATCAAAAGAAAGTTAGTGGAGATGAGTGCCATGCAATTGAGGGTCATATATAAAATAGATAAGGAAGCAAAATCCAAAGAAATATATAAATCCATGTGAGGTGCGAAGTGATAAGTGAGCACTTTGATAATGTGGAGTGGAGACATATTTCTTGATGATACATGTGATGAGGAGGGTAAGAGAGAAGAGATTTTACAATGGAGGGTGTTGTACATAATGGACAAGGAAGTAAAGGGAAAATCCAAAGAAATAAAAAAATTATTAGTGAATGCAAAGTGGCATATGAACAATAAAAAATAATAGAATAAAGTGGGGAAAGGTTCCCTCACTAATACAAGTGGTGAGGAGGATAGATTATCTAAGATACTTCTATTAATATCCAACAATTGACCACAAATAGGTCAATGGTAATGCTAAGTACATTAGTGTTGATAAAAAGTGGGAGCGTAAGGCCCACTCCTATAAAAGAAAGATAAAAACAGATCAAATCTACAAAAGCTAAGATCTAAAACATGAAAGCAACGTTAAAGTTTTAGGGTTTTTCCATAAAAATGACAAACTTGTACTTTAATGCAAATATAAACTATAAAATAATACAATAGTAGTAAAAGTCTAACCAACAACAAATATAATTTTCATCTCTTTCAACTTTAGCACTCCCTTAAGGATCACTGCTTTAAAGCTAGGAGTTGGAACAAAAATATAACAATTGCAAAGATACACTATAAAGTCACATAAGCAGTAAAATAGTACTAATAAAAACCATGAAACATCAGTAAATTAATCTAACTAATAAAGCAAAAGAACAAGTCTGAGTTGGACCTTTCTTATACTCGGAATTACTTTCAGANAGAGAGAGAGAGAGAGAGAGAGAGAGAGAGAGAGAGAGCAGGGTTATACAAGTATAGTAGGTACACATAAGTAGTGGCTCAACAAATAATGCACAAATAGGGAAACGACTTTGCGGCATCAACAAACAACCATAAACAAGCAGCGACCTGCCCTAACAACTCACTAATAGGTTGGGACCTCTCTCTAACAGCCCACGACTCAGGTGACAACCCTCAAACAACTCACAACTCACGGTTAAGGTGATAACCCCCAAACAAGTGACAACCCAATATAAACAACTCACGCTAAGGCAACATCCCAACAAACAAAGTGACAACCCAATCAAGGCAGCCCATGACACCCTCAACAATGAGCAACGAGACACACATACAACAATGACAACCTCAAAGAGGCTTAGACATGTAGTGACAGCCTCAAGGGGACTTAAACAAGCAAGTGGGAACTCAAAATAGTCATTGGCCCATTCTCAGCCAACAACAACATCCCCAGGCAGCCTCTAAATAGGCTAGCACCTTCATAGTAGGGCTTAAACAAGCAGTGACAACCCTAACAGAGAGGAGGGTTATACAAGTACAGTAGGTACACACGAGTAGTGGCTCAACAAACAATGCACAAATAGGGCAACGACTTTGTGACATCAACAGACAGCCACAAACAAGCAGTGGCTTGCCCTAACAACTCACTAATAGGCTGGGACCTCTCTCTAACAGCCCATGGCTTATGTGACAACCCTCAAACGACTCACAACTCACGGTTAAGGTGATAGCCCCCAAACAAAGTGACAACCCATTATAAACAACCCATGCTAAGGTGACATCCCAACAAACAAAGTGACAACCCAATCAAGCAACCCACGTCTCAGGTAGCAGCCTACAAGCAACCCACGACATCCTCAACAATGAGCAACGAGACACTCACACACAACGACAACCTCAAAGAGGCATAGACATGTAGTGACAACCCCAAGTGGACTTAAACAAGCAAGTGGGCACTCAAAAGAATCATTGGCCCACTCTCAAGCAACAACAACATCCCCAGGCATCCTCTAAATAAGCTAGCACCTTCTCAGTAGGGCTTACACAAGCAACGACAACCCTAACAGGGCTTAACAAAGCAGACAACCTAATAAGATGAGACCTTAGCAGCAGAAACCCTTGACGTCACCTTCAAACAGAACTGCTAGAAACCCTAGTTCAGACACAAATCATAGAGTTGGGATACCTCTCCAAGACACACACATAATGAATGCTAAGTCTTGCTTTTATAGCCTCTTAAAGGCTTCTAGAAGGATCCTCCTAATTTGTCAATGACTTAGGGTTTACTCAAAAGGTCAAGACGTCATACATTAAGGAGTGTTGACAAATATAAAGTATAAATTAATGTTAAGTCAACATAATCAAAGGGTTAAGGTACCACACTAAAGAGGGGCACTAGTACATAGGACCAACAAGGGAGAGGTCAACACAAGACCAAGTCAAGCACAAGGTTAACGACAAGTCACCAAGAGGTGCCATAACAAAGTGGGAAGGCAACCCTTTTATCCACAAGACCAAAGTTTACCAACAAGGTGGGAGGACAACCCTTTTACCCACAAGACCAAGGTGTACCAGCAAGGTGGGAGGACAACCCTTTTACTCACAAGACCAAAGTTTACTAACAAGGTGGGAGGACAACCCTTTTACCCACAAGACCAAGGTGTACTAGCAAGGTGGGAGGACAACCCTTTTACCCACGAGGAGAAGCAACCAAAATTTTCTCTCTCTCTCAATGTATGCAGTCTACAAGTGTTCCATACAATAACTAGAAGTTTTATCATCACCCTATAAGCAACGTCCAAACTAGATGATGTGATCCTTTGGTCCTCGTGAATGCTCCTAAAGGTCAAGTGCTAGTGACATCATCAAGGGGTGGTCAGTCCCTTTAAGAAACAACCTAGGTCAACGATTTAGGAGAGGAGGGCATCACACATCATCATCTTGGTTAATTGACCATTGTCCACCTGGTTAACTTTCCAAGACTACACTTGTAGGACCTGCTTGGTCCTAGACTAGGATGTCTCTGTCCCAGCTTGCAGGATATGCTTGGTCCTTATGACCAAGCACTGTTTGGTCCCTGACCATAATGCCCTAGAGGCAGATAGGGGCCCTAGCCACATGCTAGGGACTTTGCCATGGCATCAACCTGCTTGGTCCTAGACCAAGAACTCCAGTAGACTGTTGGGGGCCCTAGGGTACATGCGAGGGGCTTACTCTGCTTGGTTAACTTACTAAGAACCCTAGTTAATGGACTAGGGTTCCATTTAGAGAATGGCTCTCGTAGGTGCACTATCTTTAACAAGCAAAATACAATGCTAGGATGTAGGTACACGAATACCATACAAGGTGTGGTTACTATTGAAAATCAGAGTCCTGGAGGAAAGCCTTGTATCAGAGTATAAGGGAATGAACATCAGTGTCCAATGGGGCTGTTGCTTGAGTTTGAGGAGAGAAGTCCTTGCTTGAAACATCTGATATGAGAGATTATGTTTGGTATGGATAAACTTCAAGTCTTCAAGAAAGAAGCTCCTAGTAGAGTAAAAAGGGAGTGAAATAATAAAGTGACATTTAAAGCACAAAGAAAATCTTGTAAAGTTTGTTGCTACTGGCTTTTTTAATAAAAAGGACTTTTTGAAAGCAACAAAAACAAAGAGTAGAGTCATATGAAAAGTTGATATTTGTTTCCTATCGACAAGTACATTTGGATTGGCACATAGTTATTGAACTTATCAACATTTGTGAGTCATGTCAATGTTAAGAATTATTGACTTGTCGCTTCTTGACTTGGTGAGTGTGATGAGCATGCAGAAATTCAAAGAGTCTTCTTTGGAAAATTTGATCCATGGCGTTTTAAGAGTTAAATCATGCAACATTTTTTTCCTTTTGTTGTGATCCACGGGCAAGTGGAAAAACTCAAAGAGTACACTATGGAAAATTTCATCAAGGACAAATTAAGAGTTAAATCATGGACACTTCCATTTTTTGAACTTTTGATGTGGTTGATGGGCAATTGTTTTGAGGTGTAAAAGTTTATTCTACAGCACTTTTTTTTGGCTTTGACCTACAACTAAACATTTTAAACAATCTGGGAAAGGGGAAGGTACGTGTTCTAAGCAGAGTGTTTGGATTTGCTTTTTTAGGGTCTGCTGCCTTTCTTGATATGGATTGAATTTACTAGATCGTTGATCCTTTTTCAATTTGTCATGAATCATCTCTTTTATAACGAATTCACTTTACCAATTATGGATCTCAAACAAATGAAAATAAAATAACGGAAAAGCATAAGGATGTGCGATTTTTTTTGGGTGGAAAGAGGAATGGGGCGCCACATTGTTTCCCTACCATTAATGGGAGGAGTCTAAGATTCTATTTTTTAATTTATTTACATCGTTCCTTTTTCCTTAGAAAAAAATATAGCTTAAAGTAAATAGGTTACATTCTAAAGATGCCACAAGAGCATTTCATAAGAACTGGGAAGAAGAGCGTCCCTACATCTTAATAATTTACCATATAAATAGGCATGCAAGCACCAGCTAATTTGAGACTAAACATGAGAACAAAAGAAAGCATATGTTGGGGACCAAGAATGAAAGAACCTTTATGCTTCCCTGTTTCTTTTTACTTTCTTCTTTTTGACCTCAATCCACCCTTTTGAAGGGATCCACAAGGACGATCTATAATTAAGAAGTTGAATTTCCACAATTCATAGAAGGTACCAACTCCTTATCTACAAGGGGCAATCATCTTAAAGATGACCTGTTTGTTTGTAGATCCAGCATCAAAATGTATTCTCATAATCCAAGATGTTTAAGTCTATCTAAAAGTATCTGGTTGGAGAATTTTGGTTTGGTAGACCTTTACTAAGGTTTATCTTAATACAGACGCAGGCGTATGTGCACAATCCCGCCTTAGCCCTTTTTTTATGCAGCTGACCAAAGTATTAGGACTGACAAATGCCAAGAATGTAATGGCTAGATTTGGGAGGTGGACCCAAACTGGCATTGTAACGACTGGCATAGTGTGAAGTTAAAATTATGGGAGCCATGGGGTCACGAGAAGTCTTGCTCTTCCCCAAAACTGGTGCCCCGGAAACACTTTTTGATAATCAAGATGAACAATAAGAAAACATTTGAGCATAAATATATCTCACAATGTTTCTATCTAGGTTGTCTGGATCCATTGTCGCAAATATGATGGAGGCCAATACCCATTAAAATGCATGACCAGATTGATTCTAATAACGAGAGGAGTTTTATGACCTCTTATTCTGAGATATCCAACAATGATACCTCTTTCGATTTCTCCATGATATATGCATTTGGTAAAGGAGGGATCAAAACAATTGGATTACGTGGTTTGTTTCTGGGCGCATCCTCAAGAGAAACAGGCTTGGAGGATGAGGATGCATGTTTCCCTCTGCTCCTTCACTAGGCCTAAAACGATAAAGAGTATTGAATCTTTGCATGTTTGATCACAAACCCCAATCCATGATTTTTTTTCTTACAAATCGGAGCCAATGCTGGTCCACAGGTATTCGTTACATGTGCTCCAGTTTGATCTTTTTTTATCTCCCACAAAAACTTGGGATTGCACCCACAGTATCAAAGTTATCCCTGTAAACGATTTGAGCGCCTCCTTGTTGAGTAGGCATATCTAGGAACAGTTAACTTGCACTCACTTCAGTAAACACTTTGCATATGAATTCAGATTGTAGAAGCTGCAAGCACAATGGCTTGACACTGCCTTGTGTAGGAATTATGTCAAACACTTTGTAAACAAGCCTTTCATTAAACAATTGGCAGACAAGCTCTGCTGCCATGGTGTTTTTGGCTACCAAGCTGAAACACTTAGGCTCTCTAAAGAAAACAACCCTGGGCAGAGCCTGGGCCAAACAAAATGGCCAATCACCTTGGGATTCTTGAGCTTTTGTCTGCCTTAACTCCCACATAGAGATTTGTTGCACCTTCACACTGTCAAACCCCACTCATTGCAAGAGGGCACATTGTAAAACAATGAAGGAAGAAGCACATCAGAATGAGGTACAAACAGGGCCGGGTGCTTCAGTTGTAATTCCAGGTTCACAAGTTGCCATTGCATATTGAAGGTAGATGCAGCTGAATCCTCCATGTCACAAAAATAGTCTACAATCTGCCTGTATTCGTTGTGTCCACTCTAGACTTTTCCTTTAATACACATAACAGGTTCGTTTGCATTTAGTTCCTCTTGATTTGGCGTGATGCTGACATTTTAGAACATCGTTTTGCTTATCTGTGGAAGGTCTGATCCAGAACTCTTCTCTGCCCTGTGTATTATCTATAGCATATAAATTGTACACTCATATCTACATCGTTTCTACAAAACAAATATGAAGCCCTAATTTTTCCATTGTTCACTTGCAAACTATGAGAGAAGGCATTTGGAGAGCACATTTGAAGGGCAGAGCTGTAGAAAGCTTTTTTTTGTTTCAAACAGAACTTTGAACAACAGTAAAAAACACTCGGTTTTTATTCTCTTTCATATTCTCCTTTATTATTCCAGTGGTATCATGCTCATCAGCTATCCATGTCACATGGAATGCATACTTGAGGGAGAGGAGATGGTGAATCAAATCTACATAAATATCTTGTTGATTCTCTTTTGTGGAAGCATGCTACAAGAATAGGAAGGAAGGAAGAAACCCTGATGGAAGCTGCTTGTCGAATCCTAGCAACTGCCAAGCTGAATTTTACAGTTGCCTATAATGGGGTTCTGATAAGGAGATTGTCTTTTGTGAGGCCCTCTCCACCAACAAAGGAAGTGAATGAGTTCCAGAAGGATCATATGATGAAGCACAGTTGGTCAATGAAGAAAAGAGGGGTATCTCATTCTGTTGAAATTATGAATTGTGTTTACATTTGACTTTCTGATATACTGATTTGTCTACAGTAGGATTATGAATTCAGAATGACTTGTACAATTATAATTGCTGAAATCAAAGTGAAATTGGCATTTAAATGTTTTTATGATTATTTCCCAAAATTCGTTGATTCTTTTCACATGAATATATATTTAAATAACAAAATAATGTCCCACCCCTGATTCTTAAATTTGCATTAGCTGTTGCTCCCCCTCCAGAGCCTTCTGCGGATTCCAATTTCCCACAGGCAACCACAGTTTATGTAACCTTGGTTATGGATATTCCCCCTGTTTTCGTACTTATATTTGGTTTGGTAGAGTATTTTATTGTTAGTCATTTGCATTGGATTGGAGGACATGTCTGTATGACAAAATCAACATTAGAGGATCTGCACCACAAATTTCCTATAAGAGTTTTTGGGGTTTCGAACTGTTTTGGCTATACAGTGAGGATCTTAGAGTTGAAACCAGAAGGCACTGATAAAGGCAGGGACAGGGGTTTACAACTTCACATTCATAAACTCTGGACTTTCCATTTCGGAATCAGAACATGGCAGTGTAATTGAATTTCATTTGACTTTGCTTCATGCCGGGTCATGATAACTGGAGTAAATTTGTCGAAGTTTGGAATCTGAACATGGCAGTGTTACTGATTTTTATTTGATTTTGTTTCATGCCATGATCTGTGATCCATGGAGTCAGTAAGTTTGAGCTATAGGTTGTTTCAGTTTTGGAGCCTTGATACAGTAAAATTCTTGAAGTTTATTATTGTTGTGTACATTTAAAATTTCAGTTGACTATTTAGCAGTTGCAATGGTGTTTATATGGCCTGCCTGCTCCAATGCTGTATCTACACCTGTTATACCTGTGTATCTTCATGACCCTTTGTACAAAGGAAAACATTGTATTCCCATACACATAGGGATATGGAGTCATTAACAAAAAGACTCTTGTTCATGTTTTCAATTGTGAAAATATTCCATTCTTTACTAATGTCTTCTGATATTCTTATGCATTTGCTTCTTACTATTTTATATATTCCAGAATGAAAATATAACATCATAAGTTAATTTTATTAAAAGAAAGGCAGTAAATTAGTTAGTGCTGGGTTAACACTTCTTCTATAAGATAGGCCAGAGATCTCACCTGCTGGCTCTGTGGGTCTCCTCATGCCCAATAAACATATCCAATCAACCAGCTATAACAAATCAAATAACAAAGGCAATATCGAGATCTGACCTACGGCTAGGTTGCTTCTTCGAGTCCAATCAAAGAAAAAACACAAGGGGAGGGCTTCCCTTGGTCTAATTAGTCAAGAGAGATGGCAGGAGTATAATGGGATAGAAATGGATTGGGAAGATAATTCTCTTTCTAGGATTTCTCCTTTTGAGTCAGAGTTATGCATGAATGCTCTAGTTTGTGCAGCTTCTCCCGTATTTGAATGAGTATCAATTATTTGTTTTGAATTCTGTTATAGTTTGTTGCTTTGTTCTCTAGATTCTTCAGCTCATGTTTTCTGTTCTTTACTTTCTTTGCTCATATTTCTATTCGTAAGCATTTGTGCTATTGCCTTTTTTAAATTGTTGCATTTCTGTTGTCATATGCGTCTTTTGTGACTGTAGCACATAGGACAACCACTATTGATTGATTTATTCTGTAGAAATGATATGTTAATGAGAAACCGATTACCTGTTTGGTCGAGAAAAGGAATTTTGACCAATGTTGTTTTCTGAAGATAGATGCTGAATTACTAGTGCTTTTGCAGGCAATTCCAGGTAGAGACGGTTCTGTAATTTCGTCCCTTGTCTGGTGTCCGTCAATCTCAAGTAACTGTCCATCTGGTCGTTTATTCTCATCTGGTTTGGATGGATCCATTTCAGAATGGGACCTTGGTTCTTTACAGCAGAAGGTAAAATGCCTTGATACATAATAACGCTTTTAGATTATAATTTATTTGTTAAATGGTGGGCATCTTAAGTTTTTAAAGCTACTGGATTGTGGTTGTAACTTTGTAAGTTTGAACTAATGTTGCCTTTTGGTTGATGTGTGAATCAACGACTTCTTTAAGTTGTTACATGGACTAGTCTATCATAAACTGTTTTTTTTGACTTTTCATTTCATTCTGACATTTATTTCTTTATGTTTAGATTTGGAAGAAACATTATGGATTCTAGACCGGTCTTGTACAATAAGGCCCTTGATGTGCAGGTTTAGCATCGAGTTAGATGATTAGAAAGCTTGTTAAAATATTGGAGACACAAAAATATTTGAAGTTATATTTTAAAGGGAAAAATTATTACATTTTATTCCATAGAGAGAAATAGTTTGGGAGACATCATTACTATCCTGACACGTGGCATTCACTTGTGCAAGGACTTGACAGTGTATATACATCATCAAAACCAAGGATAATATTGTCATTTACTCATTTTGTTCATCAAGATTTCCTCAACCAAAACGAAAAGCATCCATATTTTTAAGTTAAAAAAGATTCTAAATACAAATGCCCCATATTGGGAATGGTTATGAAGAAGAACAAAAACTAGAAAGAGACCTGAATTGGGGGAAGCTTTGAAGCCACTTCACCTGTAGTCTCAATGATCTTCAGTTCTCCAACCTATGAGTCCCTTAGTGCTTTACCTAGACTATCTGCTTTTGCATTTATCTTCTTTTGGACTACCTGTATTTGATTGGGCCAATCATCAAGATCTTTCCTTGCAATGGCCTTCAATTTTCCTTGAGATCTTGTTTGAAATATCACATTGTATTTGTCTCCTACTTTTGTGGGCTTCCTCTCTTATGTACATCTTCCTGCCCATTGGTGAGCCCCTCGTCTCACTAGTGGCCACCCCGTAAATCAAAGCTTATCCTTCTTGGGCATGCCAAGTGCCAACATTGGCCTCCACCTCTTTGCTTGTTGTTCTTCTCCTCAGCTTGCTTCAATCTCCCACATAATTTGCAGCGCTAGCTCTGTTCCCTCGCTACTTTGTGATTTCACCTCCCTTAGAATCTGCTTGCTTGTTACCCTTGTCCTCACTTGTGTTCTTTTTGTCCTCCTCAATTCCTACTTTGAGTACCTCACTCTTAATGTGTGCCCCTCCCTTCCGTTTGATCAGTGTGATTCCCTTCGTGTGTTGTTTTTTCTGTCTCCTCATCGTCTGTTGGATCATCCTCTGCGTTACCCTTAAAACTAGCAGTTTGGAATTAGCAGCTCAATATCGTCTGTATACTAGTGAATGGTAACTTGTAAGCATATGGGAGAGGTCTAGACCCAAATTTCACCACAGCCCAGCCTTTCAACTTCTTTTGGGTAAGTACTATACCCAGGGCCCTCTAAGAAGCCTGCAAACAACTCCAAACAAACAAACTCCTTTCTACGACCCTTGTAGCAGGGATCAGTGCCTTGATATGGAGTCAAACAGTATAATGAAGACAATTAAGATCTGAAAAAAGAGATTGATTCAACCCAGTAGTTTGCTATCAGCATATATTGAGTGCTTTAAAAGGCAAATCAGACATTAACAAAGACTTTCAGTTGCGATACATTGTCTACAATTAAAAAATGCATTGATAAAACAGTCACTGTATTTGTGCCAGTGGATACCAGCAATTGAACAATGTTTCAGAGGTCAGTAAACAATTCGTTCTTGGAGAGATGATTACAATATGAATAAGGACGAGTTGAACAATCAGTTAAATCTGCAAAAGAAGGTCTGCTGCAATTTCATTTGATAGTTAGCTGTAAGTCAAGATGCCTGCAAACAACTCCAAAGAAACATAAACCTTTCTATGACTCTTGTAGCAAGAATCAGTGCCTTGATATGGAGTCAAACAGTGTATAACAAAGACAGCTAACATCTGAAAAAAGAGGTTGATTCAACCCAGTAGTTTGCTATCAGCATATATTTAGTGCTTTGAAAGGAAAGTCAGACATTAAAACAGGATTTGAATTGCAACAAATGGTCTAAAATAAAAAAAATACATAGATAAAACAGTCACTGTATTTATGCCACAGTGGATACCAGCAGTTGAACAATGTTTCACAGGCAAGTAAACAATTCGGCCTTGAAGAGATGATTACAATATGAATAAGGACAAGTTGAATAATCAGTTATATCTGCAAAAGGTCTGCTGCAATTTCATTTGACAGTTAGCTGTAACTCAAGATTTACCACAGTTATATCAGCACTGAAAAGGCTTAAAAGAAAACAAAATAATTCCATCTTCGGGGAATAGCAGCACTGTGGATAGGGCGGATTTTATTGTCCAACAAGATCTGCAATTTGCATTCTCCGTAATTAGTTTGACAGTCTGCAAAAGAGTTCGTTTCAGCAGCTTCAAGTTTCCTAACGTGCTAGACTAGGATGCCCTTCAAAGTTCATGGACAAATCAAGTAGGCCACACCTTTGGGTGGATTGGATTCACCAAGCTTCAAGTATTATGTATTTTTTTGGAATTTTTAGATTTTTAGGGCTGTTTCAATATCTGATTGTTAGGTCTTTTTTACCATAAAATGCATGTAAAATAAAAAAGGTGCAAGAATTTAAAAATGAGAGTTAGAGGGTAGGCTTTAGATTATCTTCTCTAACACTAGGGCTATGGGAGATCGAGATCAATGCCCCTCTACTTAAGATGGCTTTCAATACTTGTAGCTAGGGGATAAACTAGCAACCTTTAGGGTTAGGTATCTTAGCTCCAACTATGGAAAATATGGAAGTCCACGGCCCAAAATGACAATGGAGAGCTCCTGTAAAGGAAGGTCTCCTCAAGCAAGCAAACAAAATGCTAATATAAAACCCTAATTCAGTCTAAAGCACCTATGAACAACGTTAGACCTACTTTAATAGAAAATATGCCAACATTAATCAAGAAATGAGCAAGAGTTACCTTAGGTCATCCTTCAAGCATGAGTTATTTTAACCATTCTTAGCATCCACTTAGCAAGAGCACAAAATAAACCTTAGATTCATTCACATTCATCCACCAAGCAAGAAAAAGATCCTCCAAGAGAAGTGCACATCAGCTCATCAACTCATAAACTCAGAGAAAGATGAAAGATATCATAACTTGAAAACATGTCCCTATGTTTACAATGAAGTGAGGTTGCTCTATTTATATGAGCGTATCCTCGACTTAACTTTAAATTGAGCCGACAAGTCAACATTAAATTATAATATTTTTAGGGTAGTTCTCCCACAAATTAGGTACTAAGCCCTAAAATGGACAAAAGATAGCAAATAAAACTAAAATAAGGCATCACTTGAAGAAATAGTGAGCCAAAGGGGGACATCATGCCCCAACTAACCTCAAAGTGCTTTTCTATCCCTCGACGTCCCCCTTTCCAAGCTTGTAGGCTCTTTGAAAGGATGATGTCATGGGCCAAATCTCTAGAGGAGGGGTTCAAAGCGCTAGAAAGAACGCACAAGTAGGTCAAGGAGGTGTGCTAGATAGGGGACACCAACCCTTTACAAAACACAATAATCTCTTCATAACAAAAACCAATGTGGTAAGGCAACCTGAGTGGGCCTAATGGTTAAGAACATGTGTTATCTCCTTGGAGGTCACAGGTTCAAAACCGGCGGGGGGTAGGGTTGCTCATATGACCTGCTGTGGCAAGGCTAGAAGGGTAGGCGACCCCACCGGGACGTCTCGGCCCTTGCCAAGTCACAAGTTTCTGGTATATCTGGCTTGCAGGCTGTTGGATATACCCTTGGGAGGTTGCTGTTCCCATGGTCAAAAAAACAAAAACCAATGTGGTCATATGCCCCATTGGGTCACCTCTAGAAGTCCCAGGCACCAACCCTTGGGCTTAAAGTTCTGCATGGTGGGGACATCCACACATCCAAGGGGCAACCAACTTTGCACCAAATCCAACTACTCCTAAGAGTTAAACCAAGGGGGCCTACCATGGCCAATCCAGGGGGACAACAATCCCTAATCCAAATATCCATACAATACAACCTCACTTTGGTCTTTTATAAAATTTTAAAAACCCCTTGCTCTAGGTTCGACCATGTTGGAATGCTGTAGCAACTTTGTGGTGTAACACTCCCCACTGGCAACCTACTATCCCAATACCAACACACAATTCGTTGACTGTTTCACCTTAGCCATGGAAAACCCCAATTTAGAAAAGGTTGGTGAGCAAAACAACAACAAATAAAAAGCTTTTGGGGCATTCCTAGAAATAGGAATTCATGATCTTGACCAGTGTTTTAAAAGACTCAGACTCGGTCGAGTTGACCGAGCTAACCCCTAACTGAGACGAAGTGGCATGTAAATCGGTTTGAGTGACCGGCTCGTTACCGAACTGGCCGATTCGGTGTCCAACTTGACCAGTTCAGTACTGAAACGACAACTTGCCCCAGTCACAACTGGAATCAACCGAGTTAGTTTGCGTTGACGCATGTGGGTGGGGATGATGGTTGTCTTCAAATCTCAAGTTCTCTCCTTGCATGTGGGTGGACGGTTGTTGATTTCGAGCACTCTTCTCTTTATCCACAGAGCTCATACCTATCCCTGTGACGACAGAGACATGATATAGCCGTGGTTCTCTTCTCCTTTGTGTTGGCGATTTTGCATATAACAGTGTTTTGACAATGGCACTCATCTGTGGTGATTTGACACACCTATGAAGCCACGACATAAACAATGGTGATCGATGGCACTCAACGACATCTGTGGTGATCGATGACACTCAACGGAGAGGGAGGGGTGGTTGACGGCAGTGGGCACGTGATCGAGAGGGAATGCGAACCACAGATTTCAAATTATATCATAATGTTAAGTTAACTTTTCCTATTTAAACTTTTATGTAATAAATTATAACATATTAGTGATTAATTTTTTTTTTTTTCAATGTGGTTCACGCGTCGGCTTGACCGACGAGCTACGTCCACGGAAATAAATCAGGCAGGCCCACCCGAAGGGGCCTCACACCTTCGGCACACTTCATCCCTAACCCCAATGGCGTCAATGAGAATTGAACCCGTGACGTCTTTACCGAGAGGCCTAGCGACGAGTGCTCAACCAATTGAGCTAACTCTTGGGGCTATTAGTGATTAAATTTTATTATATATATATATATATATATATATATATATATATATATATATGTTAAAATTTAAATAGTAAATAATAGTTATTTTTAATATATTTAAAACATTTTAAAAATATGTTACATACCTTGTTTTAAAGTATATGTTTTTAACTTGTATATATATATATATATATATATATAATATAAGTTATTTTTAATTTCACATTAGAGGTTACACTTAGACTTCTTGTTATTTTGATATATTCACTTTTATATGGTATATACATATGTAGACTTCGGATATTTTCTCTCTAATGCTTTGGAATCATGGATTAGAATCTTTAAAAACTCGTTTTTCTGTAAAATTTAAGTATTTTATGTATTTTTTAGTAAACCGAGTCATTAAATTCAAATCGGTTGAGTCATTATCGAGTTTGAGTCTGAGTCGACCCTCGACCGAGGTAGAGTCTGAGTCTGTGTCTGAGTTTTAAAACATGGATCTTTACTGTGCAAGGGATAGTGACAACATTAGTGGCCAAAAGTTGGAATTTTTGGGGACAATATTGGAGATAAGAATCTTGGAACATTAAACGAATGGAACAAGTAGTACGATTGAATTTCAAATTTTAGATAAGAGTATTGGAAATGAAATCTAGGATTTTAATTTTGGAATATTATGTTAATGATATCAAAATCATAGGAAATTCTTTACCTCATTGGGGGATTCCCTCCATAAATTTCTTTTTGGATTTTGAGAGCAAGGTAAATAAAATCCATTCTAAGAATGCCTTATACAATTAAGAGCTTGATACTTTACAAGAAACCTTCAATTTTTGGGTTCAAGTGGTTTGGAGGAGGAACAAGCCAACCCCTTGGCGGAGGTTGAAGGAGTTGCTCAAGCCAAAATCCTAGATACTTTTAATATAAGATAATTTTATTGATGTTTAATGAGTGTCCAAAAAATAGGCAAATGGGATTGCTAATACAAAGTACCAATACATTTTAGAAGTGCAAAAATGCTCTTATTTAATAGGGTGAGAAGAAAAAATAACATAATAGCTAGAATTTAGTAGTTGAAAAAAGAAAGGAATGTTGATAGAGAGATATATAGATCACGAGCCATAGGGAGCATTGATATACACAACCTTGGAAGTATGCCACGAAAGAGATTGCACTTCAATGGCCACTTCTTCTACGTGTAAAAGTAAGGACTCTTGCGGCTGATGCAAAGAATGCACTCCAAAGGCCACTAGATCTACATGCAGAAATAAGGACTTTTGTTGAGCCATCCACCACAAAGCTTGTATTTTCCTAACATGCAACGCCGAAGGGAAGAAATCCATAATAGAAGACTATCCCAAAGAACTAGAGGAGGAGTTGGTATGGGATATACCTAGTTGTCTCATTGGAGCATCTTGGTGTTGTTGTCTATGGAAGGTGGAGCCTTGACTTGGGATCTAGATTGATGACTACACAAGGGTCTTATTGGAGGAGAGCATGAAACCCCCCCTAGAATGCCTAGATCTAGGTTCTATTGGAGCGGTGTTGCTAGTTGTTTCCCCCTTGGTATCCCCCTTATACTGGTATAATTTGTAAATAGGATGATATCATACGTGTAATGTCTGGTTTGTGAGATGTCTTAAACCTTGAAGAATGGAGGCATAATGCCTCCCACATAAAGAAAGTAAAACACCTCTAGTCCAGGTATTGAAAAAAAGTGGAAACAGAGTTATGTGACTCCCTGAAGAAGCAATAGAATCAACCACGAATCTCATAGTAGATGGGACACTGAAGAACAAAAATGTGCCCATGTCTTGATCTCCTAAAGATAACATAACTGACAAATCTTGTCGTCACGTGGAATATGGTGGTTAGCCTTAGTCTAGAGTCTATGTGAGTCCACATGCAATTTTATTTGGGTGATCTTGAACATGTGCATCTAGTGCTGTAGTGTGTTGGGGGGTCGAACAATGAGGCCATCTTTGAGAACCAAAATGAGTTTTACATAAAATGCCATCTTAGGCCTCAAATCCTCTGGTGGGTCTAGCCAAGTGACTTGCATATAGTACTTGTAGATGTGATCTCTAACAATTTTGTTCATATGTTGCTTGTTCAGTTGGAGATGCTTGGGGGCATTTAGTGAGTACTTGGAAGGAGAGAGGCAACGAATTGAGATGTCAATTGTGATTGAAGAAGGTATGAGACCTCTGAAAGCTAGCAACCTCGAGCACACCTTGAAGGCTTCTTCAATGCGAGACCTTTTAAGGAGCAATACGCAAGCTGAGGATAACGATCTTTATCGATGGTTGAGTTAGCAAAATACCAGAGGCTATGAAGAAGAGAGACTACTTGTGTTGAATTTTAACTTGGTAGTATACTTTTTCAAATTTTGTTAATTATGTTCTAATGATTATCATCCCACTTTTATCATAACATAATTTTAACATTCACTTGTAGCGGAAATAAAACAAGGATCATTGAAAGATAGCCATGCATAAGAGAGAGAGATTTTACCTTGGGAAACCCAATAGGGAGAAAACCCCACAAACTTTTCTTAGAAGAAATCAACTCAATTCAAGTACAATGCCAATCATGAATATGAACCCTAACACAAGAGAGGTTCACCCTTCTTCGCAAGAAACCCTAACAAGGGTAGTGAATCTTCAAGAGAGAATAAGACAACCCCAAAATTATGGTTTTCTAGGCCTTACTTTGGAGGTGCGCACAAGTAGAGAGAAGAAGATGTGTTGAGTGAGTGTGTACAAATGAAGTGTGAAGCACTTTATTTATATTCTTCTTTTCACCAGAAATTTTTTCAATGGGGTCGACTTGTCTTTCTCCTTTGGGGCCGACTTGTACTTTTGGTCTTCATCTTTTATTTATCTTAAGCCGACTTATCTTCTTGTCGTCATTTCCGTTCTGGAACTTCTCCAATGTTATCTAGGACTTCTTCAATTGTTTGCCTTGACTTCTTGGATATTTTTTCATCATAGAGAAGTTATCCTCGTTGATGCCCTTCTCCTCACGAGCAAATCAAATTTACACAAAGCTATAATGTTGATTTGACCATACTCTAAGATGTCCTTGACACTTCTTAGAACCAATGTCAAATCCAACATTAGATTAGACTTCCTCTATTCCGTAAGGGGATGAGATCCCCTATCAAATAGATAAGTCAACTCACTCTAATTAGAATAGATCACCCCATCACGAGCACTCCCACATAGAGCATGCAATGTGACCACTAGCCTTCCTTCACTCATAGGTAATCTACACAACTTGACAAAGGCTAAGCATTTGAGCCTCGTACACATAGTCAATACACATGACAAAATGATTGCCTGATGTTGGAACCATGGAGAAACATCAACAAGCTGAAGACAGTCTCAAGCTAAAATCGTTGTGCTGCAGACTTTGCTTGTATAATGGCATGGGGACCTTCCTCTTGGATCCTAATGACGTGGCAAAGAAAAAGGTTTTGCACACACTTTGTTTAGGTCTAGCCCAATTCAAGCACGTTGGGACTATACACCTTTGGACCATACAAATTTGTGTGTCGAATGAAAAGTACATGAAATCCAACTTAGATGATATGTCCTTGAAATGACTCTAGAAACACTCTTGCTCTAAGAGAGTATGGGGTCCATATCCCTTGTTGATCTAGGCCTTGAGGCCCTTAATACTAGACTCCCAAATATCATATATGTATAAGATGTCGACTATGTCTTGGTCAATCGAGACTTTCTCTCCTATATCCACTAGTTTCTATCACATTGATCCCTCTTGCTTTCCACACCCTCTTATCCTTTTCACTTAAAGCTAATGCCCCCCTTCTCCTTCCTTTCTTGGCGGTAACACCCTCTTATCCCCTTTTTTGTCAGTGTTGATTGTTGCTTTATCCTACACCTCTACATTGGGGGAGGGGTGCCCACCTCATAGTACTGCTATCTCATTCAACGATGAGGCTTGAGATACTTTTTCTTTTCGCCTCCGTCATATACTCCCTCACCTCTCTTAGTTTTCATCCCTCATGACGACCTCCTCCAAATACTGTCATCTCTCTTCAACTATTTGCCAAATGGCCTTGAGCTTCTATCCTTGTGTTACCAACATACCTTGCTACTCCTTGATTTATGGTTCCAACCCTATGAAATCGTGGTATCATGATGACTGTAAAGTGCTTCATAAACAATTTCGTCACACCCTTCCATACTCCTTTTTTGTACCCCCCCTCCTCTAGAAATCCTATCCCTACCTTATATGTTGCAAGAAATGCCGCTTCATTTGACAAAGGAGACATGAATTGCATGTAGCCCTTTTTCCATTTCCCTTGAACGTTTTGGCGCATTGCCATCCTTCGCCGTTTCACCTAAACCTTTTGGTCTGTAGTCTTTCTTTGCCACTCAAGTCTCCTCGTCAACCTTGACCCACAATCCATGCTGATCAATATGATTGCACTATATGATGTGCTTGGGTAGCCTTTAGTTACAATTAACTTCAGCCTTTAGTTACAATTAACTTCACCATTCCCAACACCATGTTACTTGTTCCATTACATTGATGTGACTAACTTTTTGGGTGATGAATACTAGCAGAGAGATAGAGGAGGGGCTCAAGTTTGAGCTTTTCAAACATGCTAGACTTGATTACATATACATATACATCACTGATTTGTTTAACCAGATCGTTTGCTCGTTATTTATGCAGACATGGTCCCACCACACTATTCATTTGATCCACAAACTAGGGCTAGTGTTGATTTGAAAATTGTTGAACAATCATGGTTGGTTACACTTTCTTTCATCTCTACGCTGGCCTTGATCTATAGCTGTTCTAGGAGCTGGAGACGAGACACCTTCAAGCTAGTGGATAGGCAGGTTTCAACTTTCAAGTTGGATGATCAGACCAGTGATCATATCCTCGTAGTTTTTGCCATGCTTGAAGAGTAGAGTTGTTGGTCTTTGAAAGTCTTGTGTTGATTTGCTGACTCAGACTTGAGGGAGGTGTTGTTCTAGAGACATAGAGAGATTGGCATTTTGGAGATCCTTATCACGGCCATGATGCTTCTCTATGAGTTTGTTCTTGGCTGACTCTGCACAACATATGGAGTATTGGACTTCATCGGCAGCACCATTTTGGTGAAACAGGGATGTTATCTTTCCCCTACATTGTTTGGGATATACATGAATGAGTGGGTGTTTTTTTTCTCCAAGGAGAATATCCAGCTGGGGAATCGGTGACTCCTCCACCAAGCCTTGATATCCGTCCTCTTGTTTGCCGATGACATGTTTCTCTTTCACACTGGAGGGTTTGCAGAGACAGCTTGGCTTCTTTCTAGTTTCTACGATCTTCCTCATTTGAGGCTCAACCTTAGTAAAACAAGGTTATGCTCATCAATGGGTCAAAGAGTGTTCTCTTAGAGTAACATATATGGAGTATTGGACAGCTTGGACTTCTACCTAGTTTCTACGATCTTCATCATTTGAGGCTCAACCTTAGTAAACACAAGGTTATGCTCATCAATGGGTCAAAGAGTGTCCTCTTAGAGTATCATTTTTACTTCCAGTGTGTGGAGATCGAGGTTACCACTGTTTACACGTGTGTTCAGTTTTCTGGGTCCAGTTTTAGTTTGAGGAAAATCTTTCCACCCCGAATCAATAAGTGCTATGGCTCTATTGCTTTACTTGAGCATCGATGCATTCAGAACCATTTTCATGATATTCTGTCCATGATGGACCTCATGGACAGCCTTATCAGACCCACTGTTATTTATGAAGCATAGGCTGTAATTCAGTTTACAAAGTGACCGGCTTAAATTTACATGCTGTCTGACCACGGTAAGTCATGAATGTATATTTCATTATCTTTTGCTTAAATGCCAAAATTTTCCTGCTCATTTGCTTTCTGAAATTTGGTTATACACAGAACAAGTCAAAGTATTTATTTTCTTTATTGTGTTTTTTCTTCTTTTCTTTAAAGATAATTTTCTTTATCATGTCTATTATGGTTTAAGAAATTGCCCATCACTTATGAATGCCTACTTCCCAAGGGCCAAAACAAATTTATATGTGGCAGTTAAATATAAGTTAAATATTATGTGGCAGGGGTGGTTGCTGCAAAGTGTATTTCGTAGGCTGTCAGGCATCTATAATGCATTATAGGCAGCACAAGCCCTACTACAAAGCAAAACTGTGTCTGAACTGAGCCACTCGCTACTTGGAAAATAAACTCTAACAAATCAAATCCTTGGAAGGAGTGGAAAGCTGCATAAGTGGAATCATAACATAATGACTATGGTAGGAACTTGGAATGGCAGGCTTCAAGGGTGCATTTTTGTGCCTATGTCTCCAACCTCTTCTGTACAATCTTTGTAAGCTAACTGTTTTAAGTGATCTTATTAAACAGAGAAAAAACTGGCATCCTGTTTCCACAATGAGAAATATGGGAATTCTGCTGCACGAGAGCTTAACCATGCTTTACTGAAAGTTGCCGAATTAGCAACATGGATGCCTTTGAAAACCCTCAACTTTCAAGTTATAAAGGGCAAGATTTGTTGACGACTGCAAGTGTGTTGCAGCCTGTGGGCAACGAAGAACAAACTCTTAGGAACCAGCTCTATTTAGATGTCCATTGTTTGTTATCTGGAAATTGATCTTGAGATGTAATTGCCTGACATGTTAGATATAATGGATGCCTTTGAAAACCCTCAACTTTCAAGGGATAAGGGAAAGATATGTTGAAGACAGCAAACATGTTGCAGGTGATTAAGGACAAACTATTAAGAGCAAGCTCTATTTAGATATCAATTCTTTGTTCCCTGAAAATTGAGCTTGAGATATAATTGCCTGAACCGTTAGACAACAACCAGGCAGGAAATCGTTCTGTCTCCAATGCAGGTGAATTTGCCTTTTCTATACACGAAGATCTGGTTTAACCCCACACATATTGTATGGGCAAATTGGCAATATCTGTCCATACAACCTATGTGTTTGGACAGAAGATCTTTCAACCCCACTTATTTCCCTGTACATCAATCTCTGTCCTTGCAGCAGTGCGACCTATGTGTTTGGACAGAAGAGATGTTGTTCCCACTTATTTCCATGCAGGAGTGGTAGGTTGATTCAAGAAAGGAATTTCTTTCGACAAATATGTTCTTAAATATCTATTTAAGCCCCTGAATATTTTCGTGGTTGATTTTTTTCAAGTCTGATCATTGTGTTGTATGTATTTAAGTGGATATAAGTTGTGGGTTATACATATAATTCGTCATCGGAAACTGACCTAATATTATAAACTGTATCTTGAATGTATAGTGTCTGAGTTAGAGGAAGACCTGCCAAAATGAGTAAATAAGAATAACCGTGGAACATGACTCCCATTTTAAGTCAGCGGTTCATAAAGAAGCTGTAACTTGAAACAAATGAAAATAACCCATTAAAATAATCTCTTAGATCTTACATTTTACACATTTATGAATTAGAGTTGAAAAAGGTAGTTGGCTTATGGTGCTGTTATGGTCTTTATATTAGAAGTTTGTGTTATACAACTGGCCAGGTCTTGATTTTTTTTTTAACCTGTTAATGTTGAGGCAAATGTGAAGTAACTTGAAGGCCTGTGGGAGACGTGGCTTCCAATTCCATCATATAATTTGTTGTTCTTTGAAAATACAAATTTCTGTTTTTATTTTCCTGGACACTTTTGAATATGAATCACTTATCCAAGATTTCTTGCAAGTGGTCGCAGTGATTGTGACCAACTCTAATGACAGTGAAATTTATGATATAGAGTTAGTGTTGCAACATTTTTAAGAATTTTTAAGGATCAAACACTATCAGTAATTTGCTTTTATAAAAACCATGTATGCAAGTTTTTTGAAATAGTTTACTCATGCCTTTTTAAGATATTTTTAATGCATGCATGGTAGAACAATTTGATAGAAAATCCTATGTTTAAGAATTGTTTGGTCTTTGTTTACTCATTGTCTGTTGACTAGATTGTTTCTTGCTTTGCACATGAGCTTTTTTCAGATATTCGCTTTTTTTGACATGTCTTGAATTGTGTTCTAAGGTTCAATGATATATTGGGTGCGACAGTCGGTGCTTTATAGCTTAATGGTTTCCATAGTCACTATGGTCTAATTTTAAGTAGCATTATATTCGTACAAATCTTTAATTATTTGACTCATGTGTGTTCACAGTATTTGATTCTGGATAAGTATTTGTCAATTCGAATGAAAGGCTTTGGCCAAAGAGTTCTTGTTAATACTGTTAGCTTTTCTATCAGATAAATCGGCTTGTAAGGTGCATTCTCTGAGGGAGTGCCTGCTATATTTTTGGAGGAAAATGTATATAGAAGCTAGCGATAAAACAGTAAAAGGGATGAAAAGAGAAGAGACAGAGATAAGCCAATTGAGAGTTTCTGAGTTCTATGGATTGATTAAAGCCTACGAAGAATAATATAGTTGGTTTTTCCAGGGCCAGAAACTTGTTTATGGCTTTTATTTTGTTTTCAACACTTGTATGCAATTCTAGCTTGCTATGATTCCTTGTCATGATGCGGAAGTTTGATTCATAATAATAGATTGGGATGTTTTTAATCATCAAATTTGACACGCATTGATTCAATTAATACTTTCATGAAATCGATGGAGGAAAAAATATTGATAATTACCGTATATAGTGTTGGTTGTAAATTACCTTATAATTACTGGTCTTGCCATAATTCCACTACAACAAATAGAAAAAAAGTGTTACCATCTGCGAATTCTCGTATAGGTTTCAATCGATTTCTTCAATCATAGGTTTTAATGTCCACACTTTGTTTAAATATTGAAATAATAACGTGAAGGAGCACTCTACAACGCATAGAGTGATTGCATAGAACACAGAAATGAGAAGAAAAAATGCAATGATATATTGGATATATATAAATCCATTTTTAATTTTATTTATTAAAAATATGAGCTATACTATTAAAACTGATAAAATATATTTTTAAGATTGCTTTAAATCAATTTGATCTTATGTCTTTTTTTTTTTCCTTGGAAAAAAAGCATAACTTTATTTCATCTGAAGAGAGACAAAATTACATTTTGTAGATATGCAGCTCTGCATATTTGTAGAAAAAGTTCAAAACACAAAAAATGTGCTGTTACGGCTAAAACCGAAGCGTTACATCAAAAACAAAACAGCCCAGCTGTCATCAAAACCATAGAACCATATCATGAGAAACTGAGTATCGATCCATGAATCAGCATGAAAGAAAACTGTCCAACATGCTGTTTAATCAGTCTATGTCAAAGAATTTGACATCTGAAATAAAAGTTCTCCAAAAAAAAGAAAGAAGACATTCCAAACAGAAACTGTCCATGTCACTCTAAATAGACCAAAACTATATATCAGCAAGTGTTCATTGTTGAGGTGCCACCACCTCAATAAAAGGCCTATGGTAGTATTCATAAGCGGTATTTTCTAACCGCTCCTTAACCTTCCACAAGCCCGTATCCAGCTGGAGCCCTGCCTTCGAGGCTGAGTCCGCATGGCAGTTGTTCTCCCTGTAAACATGTGCTCATGAAATCATATCAAAAGTTTCCATGACATCCCAAATAGAAAGTAAAATGTTTTGTAGATGCAAATCTCTACAAGTTTGGATCTTCTTGATCCAGTTGATCACATTCAAAGAATCTCCATAAACCTTTAAAGTGCTACACCCCTTCTCTGCTGCAAATATGAGGAGTAATTTTAGACTTAAGAGTTCAGAAAGATTGTTGCTACCCTCACCCAACCCTGCTATCAGTTCAAAAGAGTGATTTTCAGCGAAATTTAGAATTGCACCCCCCCCCACACAAAGGTTATTCTGTGAGGCACCGTCAAAAACCCCATGGAGAGGACCTATCTATCTCAAGATTCAATACTTCTCTCTGTTTTGTAACCCTGATATGTTTAGGAAGTGCTTGGGCAATCCCACAGGCCATACTTGCAGCTATTGCCGGAGTGCATAATTTTCTGTTGAAAACAAGGTTATTCCTAGCCAGCCAAATACCCCGAGTCACCAGTAACGGAAGAACAGTCATAACTTCCATCTTCTCAGACCTTCGCCATCTCTCCCAGGCCAACAGTATCGTTGCCCCTTCCCATCTACACTCCGGTCCCAAACCCAAAATCATGAAGCATTCTTTCCACACCTCCACACAAAAAGGGCATTGCAGAAAAAGATGGACAACAGATTCCCCATCTGCCCGACACAACGCACACCACCCAGGTTATCCCAACAGATTCCCCATATGTGAAGGTTATCCCAAATAGAGATCTTGTTTTCTAAAACACACCACCAGAATAATCTGGTTCTGGGAGGGCTATGAATTTTCCATAACTTCTTCCACCACCATTCAATCCTATTATCAAAATCCAGGGAACTGAGTTATATATAACCCTCCTTGGGTGAATAATTCCCGCCTGCGGCCACGTCCCAAATGGTTCGTCCTCCCCCTCCCGAACCTGTACCTGTGAAAGGTTCAGTAAACAAATATATTGATTCAATTCCTCCTCTTCCTGTTCAGGTATGTCAAAAGTGGATGCCGGTCGCCAAGATTGTGACCATCCATTTTCCTGTATTGGAGAAACAAGTTGGGAGAGGTAAATAACATCCTGCTGTCTTAAAGACTCCACCAGAATTTCAGATAGTCTATATTGTCGATTGCAGCCAAACCGAGGGTCTTCACCCACGTGCAACCTCTTGCCATTGCCAACATTCCAAGCCAGATTGTCTTCAATGACATCAAAAGATTTAACAACCGCCTTCCATATGACCGATCCCCGATGGCACTTGTTATATTTTCTGATCCAATCCTCCCTCGAGTCTGGAGCGATATACTTCTCTATCATCACCCTGGTCCATAGATTATCTGCATGAATAGGGTGCCATCCTCCCTTGGCAGCCAGGGCTTTTGCAAAAAATGAAGATGTTTTTTAGACCCCAGCCCCCCAAAGCTTTGGGCAGTGCAATCCTTTCCCATTTGACCCAGGGAGACACCGAAACTTCCTTATTCCCACTCCAGAGAAAACGAAAACAGATCCGTCGGGCTTTCTCCAGAATGCCTTTAGGAATCCAAGATAAAGACATCCAATAAACTGGAATTGCTTCTAGCACAGCTTTTACAAGAACCAGACGACCAGCTCTGGACAACCATCTGTGACTCCATGATTTTAGACGCTTCTCCAGTTTTTCAATCAGCCAAGACCAATCCTTCTTCAAATAGTTGTTTGGTTTCAAATAAAAACCCAGGTATTTGAGTCCACCATCCAAAGCCTCCCTGCGAAAAGTGAAAGTTTTTGTGGCATGTCTTGTTTCCACAGCATCGAGTCTATGAATAGACAAGGTGGATTTTTCCGCATTTATTTCCATGCTAGTAGCGGTTGCAAAGAGGGCCAAAACATCAGATAAAGTATTCACATCTTGTACAGAACCTGAGCAAAATATAAGCACATCATCCACGAATAACATATGAGTTATCTGAAGTTGCTGAGATACCGCGATCCCGTTCAAATTTCCTTCCCTATGAGCTTCCTTTAATAATCTGCTCAGTCCTTCGGCCACCAGAAGAAAAAGTAATGGGGACAACGGACAGCCTTGACGAAGTCCCCGTTCCGCATGAAAAAGGGGCGAGGCAGCCCCATCAATAAGTACCGAGAAGGTAACAGTTGTTATACAACTCATAATTCACCTGATAAAAGCAATACCAAATCCAAGGTGAATTAGTAACATACGAATATATAACCAACTTACCTTGTCGTAGGCTTTTGAGAGATCAATCTTAAGGATGGCCCCCTTAATGTTTTTTGATTTCATACTATGAAGACTTTCCTGTGCCACCCCTATGGCCTCGTGATTTCATGTGTTAATATTATTTTTATATTTATAGGTTAAATAGATTCCCAATCACATCTGAAAATTATATGAAAGTTGTAGATTCATTTTAATTTCCAACAAAGCAATAAATTGCATATTTAAAATATAAATTGCATATATTTAAAATATAAATTTAGATTTAAAATATATTTTAGAACCACATATATAAGACTACAAATTAAAACCATAAACATTCCATTTACATTTCCTCAACATTTCCACTCTAAAAAGGGGGTTTGCAGTTAGAGAGATTTGATCCCTTTCGGTGCTTGGTAAATCTTTTTTGAGATGGATCTATGCTGGTGATATTTCAAAGAAATTAACTTTTCTCTACATGCAGAGATCGGATATTGTATGGTGATACTGTGGCCTTTTTTGGTTATTTATATTTTGGTTGGTGGTGATCATGGCTTTTATTTTGTTTTCAACAGTTGTATGCAATTGTAGCTTGCTATGATTCCTCTTCACGATGAGGAAGTTTGATTCATACTAATAGATTGGTTTTTTTTTAATGACCGAATTTGACAAACATTGATTCATCTTATGTGTTCAATCACATTTCTAAAAAACGTTCTTTTGAAGATCCTTATCTGAAGTTTAGAAATCTCTGCCTCATCCAATTTGTTTTCAATCTTGTTTCATATTACAATGCCTTAATGATATTTCAAAGAAATGAACTTTTCTCTACATGCAGAGATCAGATGTTGTGTGGTGATACTTTGGCCTTTTTTGGTTATTTATATTTTGGTTGGCGGTGATCATTCTGTAACACGGCTTTAGGAATTTGTACTTTATGAGAGATGATACTTTATCCATTAAGTCTGCTAAGATATTCTTCTCCTTTAGTTCATATGGTATTTCTCTCTAGTTCATGTCAACTGTTGCTTTATTTAGAATATTCTGTTACCGTGTATTCATGTCTGCACTCAACAGGATTTTTCTTTTCAGTCTTTGCATTCAATAAACTGTGAAATGCATATTCGTAAATATTTCTTATTGATGTTGCACTTAGTTCATGATTGATCAGGATTCAGGAATATTGTCATATTTTAAATTTTTTTGATTTGGTGCAGACGGTTGTAGAGGCCATTGGAGGATCTATCTGGCAAATGGCAGCTGAGCCGGTACAAAGAGCAAGAGATCCTCGGATTGAATCCAGCCAGCATAATGATGATGGTGGTGATGATGATAATGAAAATGGAATAAACAGCATTGCTAGTGGATCTGATAGTGAAGAAGAAGAACTTGTGGTGCAACGAGTGGCAATTGGTTGTGATGATGGTGCTGTTCGCATTTATGTTGTTCGTGAGGAAGGCATGGAATATTACAGGTCGTTTCCAAGAGTTAAAGGTGATAACATTCACATTATATATGTTGGAATAGATTTTCATTTTTTTCCTGCAAACTCTTAAATTAGCTAATATATGTTGATAAATTGTTTTGCAATATCTGTCTTGACAGGAAAAATTTTGAGCGTTGTTTGGAGTTTGGATGCAAAGAAAATTTTTGCGGGAGGTTCTGATGGGTATGCATTATCTAGCCGATTTGCCTCTTTGTTGGGGTTCTAGTTTGCGTTAAAGTAGAAGTATTATCCTAAAGATGAGCACAGATGGAATGTATATAACTTGTAAAGCTGGAAATGTACGTGTATGGCGATTGTACTCACCACCTATTGTGGAAAAAAATCCCTTAATCTTTGTAACCAGAATTTTTGATTACACAGGAATTATACCATCCCTAAAATAATATAAGAACATAGTTTCTATTTTAATGATTACTTTATTACGTACATAGAATGAGAGCTGTGAAGGGAAACAAATCATGGTGATCTGCATATACTTCGTCATGAATCATGATTAGCATTAAGTTGACTTTGTGACCATTTCATCTTGAGGGGTAATCATTCTTACTCAATAAATATGTCTCTTTAATCCTGTCAATCATTGCTCGATGTCATATGATTTTTGTTTGCTTGGGATTTGTAATAGTGAGCTAAATTTGGGGCTGGAACTGCTATTCAGTATTCATTGTAAGCTTTCAGTGGACAATCCATTTTATTCAGTGAATGAATGGAACTGAATGTGTTAGTTAATTTGTTTGGTTTTCATAATTTGCATAGAAGGAAGCAACAAACAGTGAATTTTGTTATGTGTTAATTATTTTGTTTGGTTTTCATAGTTTGCTTCAAATAAAGCCACCAAAAAGTGAGTTCTTTTAAGGAGTTTGAATTATTAGAAGTCTTGTATGGATCGTCTCTTTTTTATGTGGTATTTTGTATTCAAGGATATGTTTGTATGAAAGAAGGAGAGCACATAAGGATTGGGAAGTGTATAAAAAGTTAAAACTATGATCTACTTATTTTCTTTTAGGAACTAGCTTGTTTTTCATAGAAACCATTTAAATCTTCTAAAGCTAATTTTTGTATGTCATCGGGCTGGAAATATGTTACAAGAATGGTGGTGCTCAACATTTTGTTTGGTTGATGCCACATAATATGTTAGGTGGTGCTACAGTTGTAGCACCTTCAATTAGATTTATTTATTTATTTTCAAATTATTGCTTCCATTTCATCACTCTGTGACCACCAATGGGATCTGTTCCAACTTCCCTATGATCACCTGGCCTGATGTTATTGGCCTTGATATGGGTTTAACAGTCAACCCAGGAACCCTCGTCGAAGCAGCCACTGGTAGGAGAATTCTATTCTGCTAAAATCACTCTGGATTCTCACACTTTATCCCAAAGTGTAAATGGGATAAAAGCACTAGTAAAAGTGCTCCCTGGGAGGTAATCATTTCACTTGGAAGACTTGCACCCTGGTGGGAGCAATAACAGTGTCTTGCTGGTACCGAGACCCAGAAATACCCCATGGACAAAATACATAAGCCTTTAATTAAGGATATAAGCTGTATCATGTTTAAATTTTAATTGGCACTGTTTGATTTTATTGTACTGAACTTTACTTGCATATTGCAGGTCTAAGGTATTTGAATAAACTAATTTAGGTGTTGTAAGTAGGTAGCAAGCTCGACTAGATGTGATTCCAGATTGTTTTCTTTCTAACTTTTTATTTTAAAATATCATGGAGCAGTTGCATTAGGTGTTGGGATCTCACTACAATGCACGAGGTATACAGGATAACATCTGGTATTGGAGGTCTGAAGAATCAGGCAGACATCTGTATTTGGTCTCTTCTTGTCCTACGGTATGCATATTTGTTATCTTCAATTTTTTTAATAATAGTCGGGTATATTTGTCATGCCTCGTGACATTGTAACTTTTAGCTTGGTGAAAATTTGCACACATCACATATAAAGGTGGATTTGATCTTTACTTATTTTAAGCATTTTTTTGTGTATTTTTTAACAAGAACAACCATGTCATGTCATCTATTACTTGTGTGTTTCGACAACTTTTAAGATATTCCTATATCTATCTGTTCATTCTGGATTTTTTTTGTGTGGGTTGATATTTGCTTGTCCTATTCTCTCTATTTCTACACCTGATATTGGTTACTTGTTCCATTTTGGATGCTTCATATTTGTAGGACAAATTTATTTATCTTTGTTTGATTGGTGCATAATAAGTTAGCTTTATTTAAATTGTATATTAGATTCTTTGTCTAACTAGTGTTAAAAGGTTTCAGAGGGAACTGTATTGATGGTTTATTGTGATTGCAAATATTCTTGTAAGTCATGTTCAATGATTAGGACTTTGTGATTGTAGAGATGGAACTCTTGTTAGTGGAGATAGTACTGGAAGTACTCAATTTTGGGATGCTCACCAAGGTACTTTATTACAAGCTCTTACATATCACAAGGGGGACGTTTTTGCTTTGGCTGCAACTCCAAGTCATCAGGGTGTATTTTCTGCTGGTTCTGATAACCAGGTATTAACTCATCTTGAATCATTGCATTGTTATTCAAAATTTGATCCCTGCATACCTCTCTTTTTATGAGATGAGTTTCCAGATATGGACTCACCTTGAATCATTCATTGTTATTCAAAATTTGAGCCCCACATGCCTTTCATTTTTTATTAGATGAGTTTGGATGAGAATAAAGATTATTTGCAAGTAATATTGAAAACTTTTTATTCCTACAGGATAACAGCTATTTACAAGTAATTTTTTTTGTTTATAGTGTTATTTTTTCGACTAGGCCAGGTCAAGGCTCAAGGAAAGGTCAAGGCTAGGTCAACAGTCAAACAATTGGTTTGTGAAGAGAGCAAGCATGTCATAAAGTGGGTTTGAACCCAGGTGGGGGAGAATAACAACTTTGCTCTTAGCCAGTGAGCTACACCCAGTTGACAATTGCATCTAAATAGTTATTCCCATCATTTATCATTTTCCACCACTTGTCAGGAAATTAGAAACACAGTTTTACATCTTGTACATGTTTTGCAGTTTGGCTAAGGTGTATAGCATAGGTAATGAGAAATATTAGTTGGAAGAACCTGAAAACTCCTGGAGCATTTATTGTCTGTTTTCTATCTTGACAGAAATATCTTGTTATAAATAGTGTATAGCTTAGGTAAGCAGAAATATTAGTTGGCAATGGGCATAACCTGAGAATTTCTGTATCATTTACGTTTTCTGTTTTTAATCTTGACAGAAATATCTTGTTAGGGATGTGTAGTCTTTTTAGTTACCACTCCTTTATTTTGACCTCATATCTTTTATGTGCCTGTTTTGTTGCTGAGCTTCTGATTGATACACCTTGCTGTCATCTTAGTAGTTTTGTACATACCTGTATCTTACTGATATTCAACATTTTCAAATATCTTAAAAATTTGACTTTTCTTTTGCTTTATGGTGTGCCGGTGTGATGTTGGCATTTCACCACCATTCCTATTTTGGTAATGTATTTTTTGTGTGGGCATTTCTGGCACACTATCTACCTTTTTGGTTGATTGCACCCTATGTTGCACTATCTCCGGGGATAGGGGACGGGAAGGATGGGGTTCTGACTGTTTGGGAGGGCTAGAGAGCATAATAATAATAATAATAATAAATATTCAGAAGTCACCATAAACATGAAGGTTAAAAAGTGTTGCCGCCTTTCACACACCTGGGTTACGTGGCAGAAATCTTCAAGCCACTCGGTGTGTCCCTGGGGGCAAGTCTCGAGTCAAGGCTGTCACCTTGTTCTTGACTTCTCTGTTTAGGCTCAACTCCTAACGAAGCCAAGGGGGGTAGACCCTATTAAGTTACTAAGGCTAATTACTTAGTGTGATGGTGTTATATTGATTAAGTTGTTTAGGAGCTTTGAAAATAACTAGTGGAAACAAAAGATAACAAGATGCAAGATTTAAAGCATATAAGCACAGTAATGACACTCAATATATATATAATCGAAAGAAATAAATCACCAGTGCCTTAAATGGAGTCAACAGAGAAAATAATGTGTTTGCATGCGCTTGAAATAATGTTTTGCAAATGTCTCTTGGTAGATTTTAAATTAATGTGGAATGTGAATGAATTAAATTAGGCAAAAAGGGGACTCCAGATATACCCGAGGGGTACTTGGAGTATGTCCAAAAGTGATCTTTCACGGCTACCCGCAAGGTGTTTGTGGGCTGGAACGGAGTCTCGCAGACTATTGTTCATAACGCACCCATCAGGGTGTGACAGAGATCGGCGCCTCGAGGTCACTTTCCGGTTGTTCCCACTCCTTTGGGTATTTTGCCACCGCTTACAGTTTGTTCGAGACGTTGGATTTTCTCCTGATGATTTGTCAATTTGGGAGATGAAGACTAATTAATCTAGTCACTCGAGTGTTTTTGATGCAGCTTGACTGATCGGATGAACCGCAGCCAAGTACAGAGCATACACACGGGAGTCCTCGTTATTTTTTAGTAAATTTTAAGATAGGTGTTCTTGTTAATTATTACAATTAAGAACATTGAAATAGCTATGTTGCACTAGCTCTGGGGATAGGGGACAGGAAGGATGGGGACTGTTTAGGAGGGGTAGAGAGCATATATAATAATAATAATAATATTAATAATTCAGAAGTCACCATAAACATGAAGGTTAATCATTACAATTAAGAACATTGAAATGGAAATTAGAACTAGTTACTGAATTCAAATTACAAAATGAAATAGAAAATATCCTATGTAGTAAACACTGGAATATAAATTAGAACTAGTTACAAAATTCTAATTATTAAACTAAATATGAAATTCAAATAAGATATTCAGTGTTAAGCTTAGGTATCTGTATCATATATCATATTGTTCATAATCATTTTCCATTGTCAAAACTAAACAGACATTATTCCTGAGCAATTTCAGCTTTCTATTCACCCAATAGATGATAGTATGGCCTAGCAGTTTCCTGTAAAATGGTGCTTATTTTGGAAATAGCTGGCCCATGATTCAGTAGTATCATAAGCCTCAGGAAGGGATTTTCATTTCCTTCAGCTTGGCCTTGAGAATTTTGTGCATCCATGGTAAATGACATGTTCAAAGAGATGTAACTTTAAAGTTTTAACATTTGAGAGCATGTTACAAAGCCCTGCAAAGCAAAATGATGAAAACTTCAAAATCCAAAGTAGTGAAAAATTTACAAGTTACATTATTATATGCATAAATCATTTCAAAATTTAAATAGCAGTTTGAATTTAATTTTTGACAAATGATGGTATAAATCTATAGTAGCAAGGGGTAAGATTGAAGTGTCAGGAAAAGCTGATTGATAGATCATTATCCAAAATGACATGGATGATAGTCAGGTAAAGCATGGATGATAGTCCCAAATTGCAAAATGCCCAAAATAATACCTAGTGTGGGTGCCAAATGGTGAAATGCTTTAAAAGAGGGAGTCCCTGACTCAAATGCCCATACTAGCATAAGGTTGAAGCTACTCATAAATTCAGATCTTCTGCATTAAGCGTACCCAGAAATATATGTTTGTCACATTCTTCTCTCATCATCATCAATGCCCTGTAACTGCAACTCGTTACTCAGTGTCATCTAATGGTACATTAACGAATCCCGCATGGAGAGATGGACCATCTTCCTCATCATCAATCTGGGAAGCATCCTTGGGATCTACACCACATCATGCAGTCTTCCACTCTTTTAAAGGTAAGCCTATATCTTAGTAGTGTGGATAGCCTAAATGCGGACCAGTTCATTTCTGGAGTTGAGGAACTAGCAACCTGAGATAGTAAGCACATAGCAAGAGTGTGGATCCCTGGAGCATTGTCCCCATGTATATTCCACCATCCATTGGGACTTCTATGTGCCATACCCAACAAATCTTCCTTCGCATCTTTAGAGAAAGCTGGGTTAATGAGCAATGCAAGTTTCTGGACGTCAAAAAGAGTTTCCAGCTTGTTTCTCTGCATTCTATATCATTGTATTGCTATTTCAGAAGGTTAAAATTAAAAACTTAAAACTTCATTCTGTATTCTTCAAGATTGTTCCTTGAACATTATGAATTTGCAGATTTATCCTCAAATCAAAGCTTATGAAGTCATTCTTTTATGCGGAATGTAGAGCCTAGAGACTCTGGAATTAACTTATACCTGTTTCTTTTCTACCACTACTGTGTTTATTTACAAGTACACAAAAAATAGAAGGCCAAGATAGTAGTGATAACCAAATTGACACCAGAAAACGTTATCCTGTATTTGTAATTAAATTGAGTTGATATGTCAGTGATGCAAATGATTTTCCTGATAGTATGAAGCAAGTAAATTTGTAGGATGACAAGATGCCCAGCCTGTAACTAATAAATAGGAAGCCGTGCATTCCTTCTGAAACAAAGTCATATCTATGCTATAGTAAGTGATTGAGGCTGGAAATCATTTTAATTTTGTATGTTTTTTGGACAGTTTAGATTAGGAAATTGACATTTATAGCTTTCAAGATGGATATTTTCATTGCAACTGTTCTTTTCTACTAGGCATATTCTACTATGGAAATGGATTTGTTTTCTTAAACTGAGGTAGGCATTTGAAGTTGATGGATAATCATTTCTCCCATTCCCACATTGCCATAATTGTTCCAAGGAATGTCTAAAAGTCTGAAGATAATGCCATTTTTCCCCTTTGCAATTTCTGTTTTTCTTCTATTTTCATGAAATACAGTGCAATTTTCCTTCATTCAAATATTAGAAATTGTGTCCTTCACTTTTGAGTATTTTTTATGATGCAAATTTGCAGGTAGTATGCTATAAATTTGTTCCTGAGAGTACCGAATCTGTTAAAAGTACTGCTGAAGACATCGTTGATTGTACTGGGAATCATTGGGTCTTTGTTGGTAGCAACCGGGTGCATACACATGATGTTAGGGCTTTGACCGTGGCAACACCTCAGATCTCTGAACAAGGTATATTTTTTATAAAAACTTGATTTTTTAGTATAAGACCTGGCCCAGAAGCAGGCTAATTTTTATACTAACTGTGTAGGTGAGTTGCTTGGTGCTCCAAGTCGGAAGAAACACGGCTATAGAAAACCACCGGGGATGGATTACCAGAAATGGGCTGTTCCAGGAGTTCCAATGCTTATTTCAGGGGGTGATGACACCAAACTTTTTGCATATCCTGCCAATACATTTCTTGATTTTTATCCACATGATATTTGTCCAGCACCTCAGCGATTATTTGTACAGTTGGCTTGTGAACCAGAGATCAAGGGAGGTCCTATGATGTTGGTACAGTACCCGAGTTGGTTGGATGTGTCGATGATTAATGTAGGTATGGATAATGAGTTCAAGGCCAAAACTATGGATATTAAGCTTGGCAAGAGGAAGGGGAGATTTGAGTTTCCAGAGAAAAGGGAAAAGCATTCTGTGAGGGGTAACTCGTCAAAACTACTGGCCAGACTAAAATGCAAAGCTTCTCAGCGTATTATTTGTAGTGCAATATCTGAGTCGGGGAATTTAATTGCTTTTTCTGATCGTATTAAACCCAGGCTGTTTGAATTGAAAATGAAATTGTCAACAGAATCTGAAGGTGGCAAAGGTGGATGGAAAATTAAGAAGAAGGATCTACCACAGAATTTGTTACCTGCTCATAGTATGGTTTTTAGTGCTGATTCTACACGGCTGTTAATTGCATGTTATGATAGAAAGATACATGTAAGCTCTCTTTCTAATATGTCTAAGCAGCGTCCTTTCTATAATTGAATGTATATGGTAGAATTTTTAAACAAAAAATAGTCAATAGAAGGAAATATAAATAAAGTAAAAAACTATTCATACTTATATTTCATTAATAATGCGTTTGCCTGTCATTGGTGTTTGTTTTAGGTTGTCGATGTTGAAAACATAGAATTATTGCATATATTTGATCCCTTTACCATCAATCGTCGGGGGCAGGCAATGTCGAGACCACCCATTACAAGGTTGTATGCTAGTGGTGACGGGCAATGGTTGGCTGCCATAAATTGTTGTGGAGACATTGATATATTCAATTTGGAGATTCTTAGGTATTGTAGTTTTCTTACTCTAGAATATTCCAGACTTTCAATCTGGAGGGTTGTCTTTTCTAGTAATTGCTGATTTGGTTCCTCTTTGATTTTTCTATGTCCATGTTTTCCCATTGCTTTTGCTTCTGCTATTTTCATCCAGTTTGCTTTTGTAATTTATACAGCATGTTGGGTTTCTTTTGTTGAGTATATGCACTAAATCTAGTGTCATTAAGAATATGGGCTAATAGTAGCATTGTTCATGATATACTGTTTTGCAGGCAACATTGGCATATTTCCAGGTTGGATGGAGATGGTGTGACAGCTGCCGGATTTCATCCTAGCAATAAAAATGTTCTTGTGGTTACAACAGCTTCCAATCATGTCTATGTGTTAGATGTGGATGCAAAACAACTAGGGGAGTGGTCAAAACGTTTTACATTTGGCCTCCCAAAGCATTTCTTAGAATTTCCTGGGGGAATTGTTGGTTTGTCGTTTCCACCATCTGCGAAGGCCACTTCCGTGATTGTCTACAGCTCAAGGTATGATCTGGTCTTCTCACCTGTTGTTGGTTGCTCAAACTCTACACATTTGCCTGATTTTCTCTTCCCATTTAATTTTGGACATTTGGCTTGATTTTGGAATTTGTGCAGTGCAATGTGCTTGATTGACTTTGGTAAACCTGTAAAGCACGATGAGAATGAATTAATGAATGGAGGAGCTTTAGCTTTGGACAATTTGGACCATACAAAACATACTTTAGCCAATGGGAAAAGGAAAAAGCTAAATCACAAGGCAAAGTTAACAGACAACAATTTTGCAATTGTACCATTTAGTGATCCTGTTCTTTTCCTGGCACACTTGTCTGAACATTCTATTCTTGTTGTGGAGAAGCCCTGGGTGGATGTGTTGCAGAATTTTCGAGCTCCAGTATATAGGCATCTTTATGGAACATAATAACCATTATTAAGAATTCCTTGAATGCGAATTGGCTATTTTCATCTCAGAGCATTCTTTCCCCAGTAGTCTCACCATTGGGAAGGTTCTTTTGATTCCACTCTTGTTTGGAATTGTCAAGAGTTGTATTCCAACAGAGCCCATCTCATGTGGAAATTGGCAGAGGTTGTAACTTAAGGGTCCTTCGCCAGATAATATTTTGGCACTGTCCTCTAGCTTTTCTAACGGTTATTGTCTTTTCGGTGCACACCATCTAGGAATCACCACTGGTAATAATTTCCTTCTTGAAAGAGTTTTTTCTCCGACCACTTCTTAAGATACATACAAATTATGTTCAAGTTTCTTATATTCTAGATGATGATGCAGATATACACAACTACTTTTTGTCCCCATCGAGAAAAGAGATTTTCATTTGCAATCGACTTGCAAGAGTTTTTGAAATTCACGATTCCTTGTAAATTTCTGCAACTTGTCACCAGCTGACCATTTTCCACTAATTAATAACAAATAATCAAATATTTAGTTATCTAGATAGCTGACAATGTGAAAAACCTTTGCTTTGTTGGTTTGAATGTTGTTTAGGAGGCAATTGATTTTTATGCTTTCGAGTTTTTCCCTCTTGCGGGTAGTTCTTTTGTAACAATCATGTATTTTAAACATTAAATACAAGTAGTTGTGCTTGGTGCTGGAACTTAGTTAGGAACAGATATGAATTACACGAGAAAAAAGGTTCCCTGGAATATTAACTTTGTAACATGTAAATACCAGTCAGGAAAAGTAGTGACTGGCCACTTCGATGACATTGGATTCTGTTCTGTATGCTGTGAAGAAGTTTTGTTTTTTCAAGACTATATCCTCGTGTCTACTGAACATCTTAAATTCCTGCATTATGCAACTAGGAAGCAAGAGATTTGATATACATGAATTCATATCAAGATGGAAGTAGCAGGTAGTTAAAGCATCCTTTTATAATAGCAAGTCTCGGTGTGCTGAAAAAGCCAGTCAAAATCAAGAGGATGACAAATAATAAACATACTATTGAAATGTGCTGGATCTGTAGTGTACATAGGATTGCAGGTAGTGTTATTCCGTAGATGAGGGTGGATTTGGTCACTTATGAGGAGTATTTATGGAAATTGAGTTAAATTCTAGCTCCCGTTTTTAGTTGCATGAAAGTTCCCGTCAGTTCCTTGGATCAACCATTGTATCCAATGGTTTTTGATTAAAATGTTTTAGTTCAGATGTATGTGTACTTTACTGCAGTGTTTTCCTTTCGCCACGTTCTGCAATAGTCTGATGCTTCAACAAAACTCGTGGTTCATACTTGTTAAAGTTATTGCAACTGTGAGACCCATTCTCAGGGAGGATGTACCCTAGTCAGTTAACTAGGGCAGAGTAAGACCCTAGAAGGTACCCTAGCCCCCCCAGTAGTCTCCTGGGGTTCTTGGTTTGGGACCACGCAGGTTGATGCCATGGAAAAGTCCCTAACATATTGTTAGGGTCCTTATATATTTTTAGGGTATTTTGATCTGCGACCAGATTTGTTTCTTGGACACGATGTCCAAGCAGATTCTGTAGGTTGAGACAGAGACTTCCTGGTCTGGGACAAGACAGATACTTGGTTTGGCACCAAGCAGTTTCTACAAGAGCACTCCTTGTCAGTTAATTAGGTGAATCTTGGTCAAGTTGACCAAGATGATGATGTGTGATGTTCTCTCTCCTAATCGGTTATTGCTAGGTTGTTTTTCAAGGCACTGACCACTCCTTGATGATGTCACTAGCACCTAACCCTTATGAGCAGTATTGCGGACTAGAAGATCACATCATCCAATTTGGATCTTCCCCTTATACAATGATGATAAAATATATGAAACAATGTACCTTGAGAGAGAGAAAAGATTAAAAGTCCTCGGTTTTGTTGGAATATATGAAACAATGTACCTTGAGAGAGAGAAAAGATTAAAAGTCCTCGGTTTTGTTGGTCCTTTAGGTAAATGAGTTGTTTGTCCACCTTTATGGTATGCCTTGATCTTGTGGGTATGAGGGTTGTCTTACTTTATTGTGACCTCCTTTGGTTGACTTATGGTCCTTTATCTTACTTGGTCCTATCACTCTTATTGTGTGTACCTTTGGTATGATGACTTTTATTTGATATACTATCCTAAGTCAAACTTTATTTTATGGTTTTATTATATAAGACCATTGGGTCACTTTATTGTTATGGTTTTATTTTTACAAGACCTTTAACCTAATTGTATTTTATGATCGTTAACACCTTAACCCTTATAAAAGCAAAAGTTTTACTTCATTGTAAATATTCGATAAGTTGTATTTCACTTATCTGAGTTTGGCTACTGCTAACCATGATCCCTTTTGCCCAGTGTGATTGTGTCTTCTCCCCTTAGCGTGACAGTGATCTCCTTCACTCAACGTGACTGTGCTTCTCTCTTCAGCATGATTGTATCTTCCTTCGCTAGTGTGTCTGTGCTTATTTGCACCAACGTGATCGTGTGTTCTACATGCTGTGTGACTATGTGTCACTAGCGTGACCGTGTCTTTGACTTTAGCATGACTGAATCTTTGCCTCGACATGATTGTGCTGCTTCTCTTGCGTCACGACTATCATGACTGTGCTTTCTCTCTTACCAGCATGACTGGGTTTCCCTGCTCAACGTGACCATGTCTTCCTTTGCACCCGCGTGACAACTTATCCCAGTTAGCGTCATTGTGTGTCACTACACCACGTGATTGTGTCACTAGCGTGACCGTGTCTCCGACTCCAGCGTGACAGTGCACTCCCTCACCTAGCATGATCGTGTCTTCTCTTGTTGTTCAACGTGACTACATCCTTTGTTCAATGTGACTGCATCCTCTACTCGACGTGACTACATTCTCCACTCAGCGCGACTGTGATTGTCTGCTTCATTGTGACTGTGCTTCTTCTCTTGCTCCATGACCAACATGACAGTGCTTTCTCTCTCACCAGCGTGACTGGGCTTCCCTTCTCAGCGTGATCTTGTCTTCCTCTACACCCGCATTGTAATGTCCCCATTCAAATAAATGCATAGTAGGACAATTCCATCAATCCTACTAGTTCCCTAGGTTGGATGGATACATTTGGAATTTTAATAAGGGAGCTAATAAATGATGTTTAGACATTAGAACGGGATACTTATTTAATAATGTAGCTTATTAAATAAATACAAGAGAAAAATGAAGCGGCATTGGAACATGGAGACACATAGAGACTATGGGGGCCCACACAAGTTAGAAATTTGGTCTACATCTCATCCTTCTTGCAATTTCGAATCCACGGGAAGCCTAAAGGTTCTTGGACGAGTTAGAAGGCTAATACACTTGGCCATATGCATCATAGGTCGAATTTGAGAGGAAATGTAACATACATGGGAGATGAAGAGTCATTTTGGCTAGTGAGACACTTGGACTAGATTTCTTAGCTTCATGACAACAATGATATGAAGATGTTATGACACCTATGACACAAATCAGATATGAAGGCTGACATCTGATATATATGACATGTCAGGTCGAAATAGAGCATCCAAGAGAGCTCTCACGAGAGTTGGGGAAGCTTAATGGGCTCCAACTCGAATTTGGGGAGGGTGGAAGGTTAAGAAAGAGATGACACATGGAAAATCATGAGTACACACCCTAATTCCAATTGGCTTGAGTTTGTGGATGGATTGGGAACTTTAGAAGGCTAAGGGTGTTTATAAAATACAGGAAGCAACCAAGAGAAGGGCTTTTGATCATTTGAGAAATTGTCATTTGTGAATTGTGAGAGTTAGTGGATGACTAGTTTTCTTGCCATAACCAATTTCGATGGTCAAAGATTCCCATTCAAGTTGGTGTTTGGAGAGGCCACTCAGGTCTTTCATGGAACTTTAATGGAGTCTTATTTGCAGGTGTAGGCTACATGGCAGCATGTGGATTCTTTTATTGCAACACTTTCTCTCAACCATTTTCAGTTTTCTTTGCATATTCATGCTCATGGAGAGATTGCGCCTTGCGTGAGCTCATGTACTCCTTGGGAGAGCTCTTCTTGATATATTTATGATTGTAATCAATTAAATATGCTATGTTCTTCATTCTCAGAAATTTTTAAGTCAAAATACCCAAGAGTTGTATGTCTAAATGACTTTTAATGAGCAAATGATGACCATTTCTACTCTATTTTGATATATGCCATGATAATGCTTATTATTTCGAATGGTCTATCATTAATGTGTATTTCAAGTCTTATGTTCGGTACTTAAGCATTGGAAGCCATTTTACTCATTTTTATTGCATTGGGAGGAGATTTGGTGCATTTTCCTCAAGGGTCGAAATTGTGATTTGAGCGCTGTTTTGAAAAGAGTCATAACAACCTGTATAAAATGAACCATGATGCATATGATACTTTAAAAATGTCTCTTACACATTCTCTGCTTCTGTTCAGAAATTCGAGTGACTTTGGGACCATTTGAGAATCTATTTCCGGCGATTGCCTAGAGAGAATTGGAGCTTCAATTTGCTAGTAAAGATTTCTACTTTGAACAGAACATTAAACAAGTTTGCAAAAGTAATTGGGGGTTAGAAAACATCCCTGAACATCATATTTAAGTTCTAATATCAGTCATGTACCTTCTGCGAATTTTTGGGAGAATATTGGTCAATTTGGAGGTCTAGATATCAAAACTAGTTAAGGTTTAAATTTGGGAAAAAATGAAAACATTAGTCATTTAATAAAATTTCAAAAATGGACATTACACGCATGATTGCGTATCTTAGTGAGCGTGATTGTGTGTCACATCGCCATGTCACTGTATGTCATTGCTCAACGTGACTGTATTCCAGTCAGTATGACTGTATCCTTGTTAGTGTGATTGTGTGTCTCTTACCCAATGTGATAGCGTGATTGTGGCCGATGAACATTGACAGGTTACAAGTTAAGTGGCACAAATTGGCTACATGTTATCACTCCTATTCTTTTAGTTAAATGAGTTGTCCATGCATTAGCTAAAGAGTTATCTATGTATCAGCTACTAGTTATTTGGGCATAAATTACCAGTTAGTTTTTATATATATATATTTTTTTTATATAATTGTTTATTTTGAATTTGGAACAATTGCCATATAAACAATCTAGATAGTACAATTGTCTCATTCTCTTGCAATCTATGAAAAACATAAATGCTAGCCCCCTTCAAATTCTAAGATATGAGCACCTATCTTTTGTCTTTTTAATAGTTGGAAATTTAAATATAAAAATATTTAAAAATCAAATATTAAAATTTAAAAATAAAAATAAAATTTGTATGTGAATGATATTTTGTTTAAGTTAGGGGCAATGGCGAATGAAATCTAATTAGCATGAGCCCTTCCTTGCTGCGCTTCTCATCGAGTTTGTCAATTCTCCTTAGGTCTATTTGTTCTTTAATAAATACCTTTAAGCTTGGGGAGGGTACTCAAAGTCTCTTGCGTGAGGGATATAATTACCTTACTATTCTGGTTTGGGTCTCTAGGGTTACATATAGTGGACGAGGGATTTGAAATGGAACTGAAAATCAATGACCATCCTCTGGGAGAAAACTTTGCTTTCAACTTCAAGACGATGAGGAAATGAAAGTCCTTGCCTAGTTCGAGATTCTCACTAGTGGTATGGGCATTTATGCTAGAATTAACCTCTAATAGATATTGATGGACATTTACCTATCTAAACACATTAATAATTTTGACGCTTTTGTCATCTGTAAAAAGTCAAATTGATGGTTATATTGCTTTGGTTCCTGTCAAGTTTTACGTCATGAATTTCTAGTAAACTGTCAAATACGTTTTGGAATGGAAAAACTGTTGTGGAACATCAAAATCCAGGCTTGTGAACGACAAATTATAGTGTTATTTATAATGACAGTGAAAATACATATTTTTACATATTTCATTATGTTTTTGTTTTCCACATGAAAAAGTAACAATTCATTATATTAATAAACAAACAATATTGTTTATAGGCCAAAAAGATCATACACATAAACCTTATCAACTGAGATAATGTGAGATTAAAAACTTCCAAAACTTGTGCTCATAAACTTGTTATACACACTTTATCATATAATGTGCAGCGATGTAAGACTGATAATTTCAAATTGAAATACTGTTTTGTAAACAAAACTCAAAAGATACAAAAACAATGGGTAGCACATGCCATCTCTATAGGATTATGTTATAGACCATCTCTCGATGTTCCATTATATTATTGATTATTAGATGGACATTAGGAGTTCATAATGACTTTGTGGACATTATAAAATATTATAAAATATTAATGTCTTCATAGTCATAAACATTACGAAAATAAATAATTGTTGATTGGGTCTATCTCAGGTAGTTGGGAGGAATTATTATCTCTCCAATCAATGAACGATTCCCCCACAAGTGACATGTGTCCAGAGTCCTTACCTTGGGTATCATCCTTGAAATGAGGGGGAGTGCAAACTGGTTTTCCCTGGGATATGTATTTAAAGTTAAAAATAAGAAATTAAGTTATAATACTCTTTCTTAATTAATTGAAAACATGGAGTTGTCAGAAACTTATTTGGATGATGAATAGTGAAAATGTTTGATGTTTGTTCCTTTGTTATGCAATATTGCAACTCAAACTTGTTACTCATTAGGTAAGTATTGTAGTGATATTTGTAATTTTTTCACTCAATCTTTGACTCTGATTTCTAATTTCACTGAAACATTGTTTAATACATGAACCCTTTCAACATATAATAGCTGCAAATGAATTCTTTCTTCATAAACAACCCAAAATTAGAAAGCGATGCCATATATTGTTGAGGCATTGTTTAATATATATATATATATATATATATATATATATATATATATGGCCGAAGTAAAAGACATCTTTGAATATTTAAATTAATATTATTATTCAAGTCTAATTTACAATGATGGTAGGACCACTTAATATTGCATTCAAGAAACATGACCACTACAAAGAAAAAACACTTAACAAATTCTAGTTCCTTCTCCCCTTCCCTTTGGAAAACCTTAATTTAAACCAAAGAGAGACAATGCAAAAAAGAAATACTCAAGAAGTTTGGTTTTTTCACCCCTTCACAATGAAACTCTAATATCACAAGCATTTTTTCCCTTGGTGATTTTAAAACCTCCTCAACAATGGTGCCAAAAAGTAGTGAGATCAATGCCCATAATGCACTAAATAAAATTAGTATTGTGTAATGAAGATTTAGCATGGAGCACCCAAGAAGACACAAAACATTTAGAATGCTTAATTAATTCATGTTGGTATTTGATGATAAGTATAACTTGGCTTATGAGGCATATTATTCCATGATGATTGCTTATGATACATTCGATTGAAAAATGTTAACTCATGATGAGACATTCTCCATGATTGCATATGATGGACAATTATAGTGCTTTATTATTTCTTATGGATTCCATGCTATTTTTTTATAGAGAATAAGTACTAATCATTGTTAATTTGTGGCGAGTGGAAGTTTATTTTAGGTGATCCACTTAAAGACCCTAAAGAGGCTAATCATTCTAAGATTTTGTGGGGGGCCAAAACCACGAATGAGAGTGGCTACAACAAACACCTTATGGGTTCAGGGGAAAACTCAACAATTATATCTATGCCAATTGTTCATAACTCTACTATTGGAAGTCCACGGCTTGAGGCATACGAAGAAGGTCTTTCGATGCCTAGGGTTGGTACCTTAAGGGTGCACAAGGAGGGAGGATAGCTCACCCTTTTGATGTGCTCGAGGTATAATGATATCAATGTACCGGTAACTAGATTCCAATTAATTTTGATGAGGCCCAGATTCCGATTAATTCTGATGAGGTTGCACATTTACTGGAAGTTGGGAGGATGGCTAGGCCACGAAAACTTCCTAGGGAAAATATGATTCCTATTGTATGATCCATGGATAGGTTATATTAAAGGGCATGTGCCATGACGAGCAGGATCATATGGATATTGGAAAGGAATATTATGGAGGCGGTGCATGGTATGATTCTCGAGGAGAGGGTGCATAAGGAAGGAGGGAGTTTCATGAATGTTGTACTTCTATTTGTTTATTTTGACTCCTTTATTTGACTTGTTTAATGTTTGAGTGTGTAATGAGATTGATGCATAAATTGAATGATTAAGTGCATTCTAGGCATTATTGATATTAATATAGAGCATGATGTAACTTAGGGTGTTGTGATTGTATTAGTGCAAGTGAAAATTTTATGTGTGATGGCCACACGTATAAATTTATCATCTTCATAATAGTACCAACTTCCTACCTATATTACCTATTATATACATAACTGATTACAGTAATTCCTTGTATTTGTTGTGATGGGGGCTATAATTCTAGGGTTGAGTTTCTTGAAGGGGGGGACAATGTAACACTCCAACCTTGGACATTATTTTAGGTATAAATAACACATGGCAGCAATGGAAAGGTCAATTAATATGTAAAAATACAAAGGAATATGTGCATTGTAATTTAATTTAGGTGCATGGATGAAAAGTGTGTCATGCATGCCAAAATTAAGAAATTGAGTAAAATATGAAAATTAACTAATAAAAGGGGGAAAGACCAAGAGGTGGGAATTGGAGCCTTGCTGGTTTTATTTTGGGGGTTTTGTTGCTTGTTTATGTTGTTTTTGTGTTGTTTGGGGGTGGGTTAAGGAGGAGGATATTGTTGTACGGAGGTTAATAGAGGAAAGAGTAAGGTCTCACATGGTCTAGAATATGTTTAATTGGTGAGGGTTCAGGGGCCTTAGCTTTTATTGAGGGTTGGTGGGTGGAGGGGTGGAGAATCCCCCCGCCCAATTGTTTTTGTTGATAAATGATTAAATTCCTAAGTTGTGTTAAAATTGTTAATTGATTTCTTGAAGATAATGAATCCGAATATCAATAGACACCTCATATATTAGTTATTTTATGAAATTGTCTCAAGAAATATACCATTTAATTAGGTTTAAAATATTCTTAGTAAAACTGGTTGTTAATGTTAGACCTCTTAATCCTAAGTTTTATAGTCTAGGTATTTTCTAGTATTATATTAAAGAATAAATTAATTTAGTGAGCATTTAGACTTTGAATATGACCGTTTCTTTGTAAATGACACCTATAATTTCCATGTGATTATATGATTGGTTGTCTTCCTACTTTCTAGTGCAGGATTGAGCTATATAAACAAGCTCTCATAGGTTAAGAGAGTCTTGTGAGTGTAATGTAAATTTTTTTTCCCTTATTAATAAAATTGTGTGTCTGAGGACACTTCTTCATCATTTGGTATCAGAGCCATGATGAATTGATGTTGGATTGAAAAAGGATGCTAGTCTTCACAACATCGATGCGGTGACAACAACGTTCTTTGGGATGTAACTTTTGTCATCAAATTGATAAAGAAAAACTAGTCCTGATAAATTGCAGATTTATCCATTGTCAGGTTTTAATGTTGTTGCATAGATTTATAGATCTTTTAATTTAATAACATTTTAAATCCATGGTGAATACTGTTTTTTTTAAATTTCTTTTGTGGTCTTGATTTGTAAAAGTTTGCTTTAGATCTATGAAAGTCTACAATTTTTTTGATATGGAGTTATTATGTTTTAAATCTTGATCAAAAGGCTATAAAATTCTGGATTTTGCTATCATTTTGTTTTGAGATTTGAGTAACAAAGAATTCAGCGATCCAATCAGAGATCCATTATGCGATCCAACCAGCGATCCATTCAGTGATCCAACCAACGATCCAACTAGCGATGCAATCTGTGATATTAGTGTGAAAAGTATTTTGACGATCTTAGCTGGCGATCTAATCAGTGATTTACACCGAAGTCTGCCTGCGATTTGGAAATCGCGATCTGTCGACGTGCAATTTACATCTCCTTCTGTGTTTGACTTGTGATGTGATCTGACGTGCGATTTACATCTCGTTCTGTGTTTGACTTGTGATTTGACCTGCGATCAGATCTGCGATCAATGATCTCCAGTCTGTGATTTACATCTCCTTATGTGTTTTACATCAGTGAGCGACCTACAAAGTATATGCATGCGATCTTAGCCTGAAAAGTATGCAGATATGAGTCCTCCATTATGCGATCTCTTCCTCCCACTGGTGACACCACGAGCGAAGATAAGAAAGGAATAAGACTCCCGCAAAATCACATATCTATCTACATCAACGATCTTCAACGTCCTCCTATAACAACGTTTTTAATCCAACGATCTCCAACGTGATCTACATCAACAATCTCCTCAGCGTCCTCTTCTCTGCGATCAACGATCTGCATTCTCCATCAGCGACTAACGATCTACAAATCCCAGCGATCTACAAAGCCTGTGATTAGCGATCTACAAAGCCAACAATCTACCAAATCCATTGATATACGATTTATAAGCCTGTGATTTGTTGGCAACTCCCTCTACGATCTGAGCCACATCAGCGATCAACAATCTGTGATCTTCTCCTGCGATTTCATAGTAATTAATCTGGATACTTAAGTCTGTGTGATTCATAAATTTCATCCTTTTATTAGAAAAGGGGGGTTTAAATATTGTAAAAAGTGAACTTCTAGTTCATTTTCAAAGGAAAGTGAGCTTTGTAAATTGAAGGATTTGTATTTTTGGACTTCAAAAGGAGAGAAAACATATTTGTATTTTTGGAGCTGCAAGGCAGATATGTATTTTTAAAAGACAAATGTGAGAAGAGTCAGTAAAATACTCTCTCATATTTCTTTTTTGACGAGGATTTTTAGAGGGTCAAGCCAAGCCCCTAAAAAGGCACTCCTTGAGTATTTTTATTTGCATCCTCTTCTTTGCTGCTTACAATCATGTCAAAAATAGCTAATCTATTCACCCACTCAGATAAACTTGATGGAGTAAAGAATTATAAGTCATGGCAATGTCATATGAAAAATACTCTAATTTATAATGAGCTATGGCGAGGAATTTGTGATGCAGATTCAACTTCAACTAAGCCTACTGATGCTATTGCTTCAGCAAAATGGGAGCTACAAAATGAAAAGGCACTTGCCTTAATTCATTCAACTATTTCTAATCATTTATGTATTCACATTGAAAATACTTCCTTAGCATGGACTGCATGGGAACCGTTTAAAAAGCTTTTTGATACTCCACCTGCTTCTCAGAGAAATGACTTACAAATGAAATTATTAAGTCAAAAATTAAGAGAGTCTTGTGAATGTGATGTAAATTTCTTTTTCCTTATTAATAAAATTGTGTGTCGTTGGCTCTAATACTTAGTTCTTGAGGGCCATAACCATGCCTAAAGGTAACCATTACTCGATATTTCAACTTAACGAAGCTCCATTATGATTCACGTAGAGAATTTTAGTGGTCGCATAGCCAAAATGACACTCTTTTTAGGAATCTAGCATGTGTTCGGAGGCACTTTGACTGGTCACCTTCTAGTCGTACAGGATCTATCATGTGCCATGAGGTCTTCACCAAGTGGCTTGGGTGCAGTAAGGGATTTCACTAACAAGCTCATCATCGAAAGTGATGCTCTTCTTTAACTTTGGTATCGCTTTAAATTCTTAATTCATGGTTCAATCAATCTTAATTTAGCATTAAAAATAGTAAGCTCCAAGATTTTCTAGATTTTTTTTCCCTTGGCATTGACGGGTTTATGCATGTATGGACTAGGTTTTTATTTATTTCCATAACATTGTTTGGCCTTAATGGTCAAGTGTTGTTTCTATTTTTTTTTTTGCATTCTTAGTTTATTTCATTCTTTACTAGCGCTGCACCATTTCTTTATTTTTTAGGAATTCATATCTTTTTGGGTTTTTGAGAAAAATAGAGTATAACAATATTGATTCTTGGGTCCTCCATGTTTTTTTATGGCATTACACTGAGTAGATGTCTACTAGCTATGCCATTAAATTTAACTTTGTTTAATACTCAATTTCTATATTTTCTTGGTATAAATTTTCCCAAATACAAGAGAGGAAGTGTATCGTTATAATATTTCTACAACGATCATATATATCGGTTTCTATCAACTAGTACACTTTTAAATATTTTCCAACAGAAAAAATTTCAAAATTTCTTTTTTTTATCTATTTGAATTGAACTGTAAAGGTGTTTTTCCCAGTAGATAATTGTCCCTTCACATTTATTTTTCTTTGCCATTAATAGAGATATATAATAAAAAAAGGGGTTGTGCATTTTTTAATCCAATAATAGGACCATCTTTACATAGTAGGACCATCTTTACGTCATAAGAAATTTTCCCTATGTGGATGCTATGTTTTTTTCTTTTCTTTTTTGAACATTGGTAATCGTTGATTTGGGTTAGACGACCATTGAGAGAGTTTCGATAGTTGATCCATAATAGGTCGCCAGGATTTAATGCTTGCATATATGATATGATACTTAGCCAACCATTATACGCACTGTCATACTGTGTACAATCATAATACTTAGGTGCAATTGTAGCAACAACAACTAGTTGTTGTAACTTTATGTAGCAAGTTGGTCTTCCAACTGCCACAATCCTTCCACATTACAAGCATGTCCCGAGTCTCTCACCTTTTGGCTCTCCACAACATCAACATACACACCCTCATACATAGACGAGCGAGGTGGGATGCGAATCTCATCATTCGAAGGCTTGATCAAGTAACTCATCTCATCCATATCATAGAAGTCATAGGATTGAATCTCCTTTCCTCTATTGGAACTTCTGATTTCCTCCTCCAGACTCTTCATGACACCGCAAACAACCTTCTCTATGCCCACAAAATCTTAAGCACTATGTTCCTCCTCCAAAATATTAATAAGCTCCTATGTTGCAGGTTAAGGTAATATATATATGAGCATACATTGGCATAGAGTCGATCAAATCTAGTTCATGATGTCACTCTGATCTATTATTAATATTGGATTTATACTTTCCATTTTAAATCATTTAGTGACTTATTTTGGTCTTTTTATGGTTGATAAACCCGAATTTCAGAGGAAATAGGGTGTCTTTGTTATAGAAATCGCATGAAATGGGGTGGATATTGTTTATAAGCTAAAAATAGTAAAAATAGTTTAAAGGAACTGAGACACCATCTGCCTCTAAAAGGACCTCTCAAATAAAAAAAGTCACTACAGTCCTTCGGAAAACCACTCAATGGCCGGGTAAAAATGGAATCCTCACCCCCTGTAGCTGTATGTAGAATTGAGCACAGATTATCTAGTGGTGGACAGAGCCAACCCTCATCAAACTCTGGACTTTCTAGAAGAAATTCAATTGAAAGAAAACTTACAGCGGTCAACGCTTCAGGAAATGGGATTCTTAGGTGAAATTCAATTGAAGGAAAAGAAAAATAGTCATGGAATCGAGGCCAACAACTTCTCCACATGGGCATGCTGAAAAAACTTGCAAGACACCAACTGATCATCAGTATTTGAAGGTGGGAAAACGAGAGTTGTGATCGATCATCAGTATTTGAAGGTGGGAAAAAAAAGTTGTGATAGCCTACATTTGCTTAAATCTACATGTAAATTATTTTCCATCTCAGAAATATGCCAAGATTGGGTCGGAATCCAGAACTTAATTATTTCGTACTTGATATGTGGATCGGTATATTTGAGTAGATGGTTTTTGTTGTAAAATACTGACCATGTTAGAGGATATTTTAGGAGAGGCGATAATTTTTGGATTGTGTAGTATCATCCCCACGTTATGTTTATTGTAATTTTTATTTTCTTGAAAATTAATTATTATTTCTTTCCTATGAGAAAAATGTAATTTTTGTTTTTATATTCTTATTTTTAATTAATTATTAATAAGAATTACACAAATTCCCTTAACATTGTTATTAATTTCATAATTCGGCCTTGACATCATCTTCTATAGCCACGAGCTTCACTTATGCGGCCAAAGCTTAGTTTTTCCAAGTGCTTTTCACCTATATTTGAGTCATCAAATATTCCAAGTGCTTTGCACCTATTTGAGTCATCAAATATTTGATGTCTTGATGTAGATCTCTTTTCGATCAAGAAAGAAAAATAAATTATGTGAATAAAAGTTTTCTTGATTTCTAAAATATGACAAGGAAAATATTAACCTTTATACTTCTTAAGAAAATGGGATGATCATATGCCTACTAATTATTTTTATAAATTATAAAAACATTCATGCAGATCATAACATTAATATATCAACCACCAAACTCAACACCAATCATTCAAGACATTAGCTACAAACAAGAGGTTAAATATGTGATACCCAGGACATTAGCTACATAGAGGGGCTTAAGACCCAAGTTTAAAATATTTGTGATCTCATATTTTCTTTTCCTTCCGGAAAAACTAAAAGAAGACCTTGAAATGGGATGCATATTAATGTATAACTTTGACTTATGGTTAATAATAACTACTAATATTATTACAATAAATCATTAATCTTATTATTATTATTATTATTATTATAAATAAGTAGCTTAGGTGGTTGGGAAGAATGATTGTGACCCTCCCCACCTACGTTCAATTCATGTAAATGGCATGAATGTTGAGCCCCTTTGTATTGACTATGTAATGATTGAGTGGATTATGTAAGTTATGTCATAATGAACATAAAACAATATTATGTGAATAAATATTGTATTGATTTTTTATAAATAACATAGAATCAACAAGGAAAACATGAATCCTTATACTCCTTAACAAAAGGGTGTGATCAAACAATTTGAAATGTATCAATATATATATTTTCATCTTTTTAACACTTTATGGATTGAAGAATCAAAACCATGGACTACTACGAGCCATTTTCAGAATTGGTCATGAAGTCTAGTAAGGAGACCCAAAATGTTTTTTTTTTAACAGAAACTAGAAAGGGGGGTTTATATAAAACAGGCTGTGCACAACCATTCATTACAAAAAAGACAATATCGAGAGTTTATGTACAACAAAACTACTGCACAGAAAGCCTATCCATGGTGCTGTCCAAAAAACCTTACATAAAATTTGCTCAAAACATCTAAAACTGCAGGAGGGGTATACCCTTACAAACTGTTTACATAATAAAAGACAAAAAAACATTCAGCCATAACTAAAGGGGTGCAGATTATGGATTGCCTCTGTTGTTTCTAGGTTGGACGACAGATTCCTCCTCCATAGGGAGCACAGCTTCTGCGGTTTCACCATTGACTCTGCTGCTCTGATTCATTGCTATGAACCGCTGGAGATCCTCCTGGATCCTATCCACTTTCCCCATGATTTCCCAGAGATTGCTCTCGTTGTCATCTATGCGAGCGTCATGGTTACTTATCTGTAGAGAAGTATAACTTACGGTGTCTCCCATTTTCTTCACCTCATTGGCCATTTCTTTAGTGTCCATGACACTGATTGCTAGCAGTTCATATAATCTTCGCAGGTTCTTTTTTATGTCCATAAGGCCTGCCCATTCTCCACCCTGCGCCATTCTGGTTGCTTCAGCCGAGATGCTTAACCAAGCGAAGTGATTGTGTATGGCACGAACTGGATTGACAGGAGCGCTGTCTTGTTGCACGACCGAGAATTGATTGAAACACGAACTAAGCACAACAAGTTCTTGAAACAGAGAAACTTCTCCTTGCTTTTGACAGACCAACGTGCCCACGGAACCTTCCTGCCAACCCGAGCAGCGGCAGCCAAGAACCAAGCTTCGACCCCAATTACCAGACGCTAAAACACCTGAGCTGAGAGCTGCAGCCCGAGACACTGAGAAAGATAAGCACAAACAGGAGGAGAAGGCTGCGAGAGCAAGCCGTTCCTTCACCACCGAGCGCGTGAGAGGAAGGACCTGGCACGGGAGGCCTTGCAGCCACCCTTCACTGATGCCTGTAACTACCTGTAACAAAAATCGCAGAGCTTCATGGAGACTAGGGCTCACAAAAGGAAAGATATGGAGAGACATACTGCTTCTGGGAGAAGTCAGGGGATAAATATAGAGGGGACGATAGGCGTGCGAGAGGTTAATGCCAATAACCCGGGGCCTTAAGGCCATTAAAATAGCAGCGTCCGAATGGTGAAGGGACCGAGGAGGAGGCCACGTGACGAGGAGGAGAGGGCTGGGATATAAATGAAGGGAGCTGGCAAAGGACAAGGAGGGAGGGAGATTGAAGTGCCGATGTAAGGCTAGGAGCGGGAGGAAAAAGGGGATAAGGGAGAGGGGCATAAGGATAGGAGGGGGACTAAGAAAACTTAGGACAAGGATGAAGATCTTAAGACTAAGCCTACTGCATTACCCATGCATGAGAAAGTTCCAAAACATGTGAGAATGATTATGCCATAGAGAGACCCTATTCATCATTACAGGATATATTTAAGGAAGGGAGGATTCCCATCTTGCTTATAAAAACCTTGCGGAAGAGAAGCCCCCATGTTGGCCATAATGTCTGCTGTAGAGTTATTAATCTGGAGAATATGAAGAGGCTCATAGGAGTGGAGCATAAGAGGCTTTACTTTGTTGTATAGGCGACGACAATTGATTGCTCCCGAGGGGTATCCATTGATCAATTTGGAAATGACATGCTTTGAGTCTCCAAATATTAAAACCTTTCGATAATTTTTGGCTTGTAGAATCTGAAGACCTTGGAGAAGAGCCAGCCACTCTGCTTCGTTATTAGTTCTGTTCCCTAACCCCCAGGCGAAGGACTGTTCTATATTTCCATCGGGATCCAGAAGGATCCCCCCCGCTCCTGCCACCCCTAACCCAAAATGTTATCATCCACATAGAAAATAGTATTATTTTATTTTATTTTTTAATATTAAATATTTAAAATTAATCTAAAATTTTAATATTTAATATGTATATAACATAAAATTCTAATTTTTTTTTCACTCTAAATACCTATTAGATAAAAGAGTGAAACATATAAATAAGAATTAACAAGTAAGAGTTAAAAGAGTGAAACACACACACACATAATTTAGTCTTTAGAAAAAACTACAAAAACATCTTAAAGTATGTCATTTTTTGAAAAATTATTTCCTCTATAAAAACATTATTGAGTCTTAAAATGATACCAAATTAGTATCCATTGATATATATATGGGTTATCATGAGTGGGTGAGAGTTGTGAAATGCAAGTAGGAGATTACGGGTTCAAGTCCCTCGGTTGGATGCCTTTGTGAATATAGTGAGCCTCACTTGATTTTCCCCTCATGTTAGGTTGTCAAAACTGCAACAAAATGTTTTACACAGGTACACTCGTCGAAATGAACGGAAGTGCCCAAAGTGTTTCCCATGATGTGCATTTAGTTGAAAAAAATATTAGTATTGCTAGTATTGATAATATAACAATGGCAAACCCCCACAATTTTTTTGACCTTATTAAGCGCAATTAGTTATAGTATCAATGGGTTAACATATCAACCACATTGACCCATTAACCATCAATCACCTAGTTTACTGACCTCCTAATTCACTAACCATTAACCATGGTTTACCATTGTTAACCATGTTCACCACATTAATCTATTAAACCCAATCCCATTGGCCCACTAACATGGTAAGCACTTATCCACTAATCCATACAATCCAGAAGCCTCCTAACATAGTAACCCGCCAATTTTTCACCCTCATTAACCATATTGACCATCGACCAGAGTTAACCGCCCTTGAGCATTGCTGACCACCATTGACTATGGTTACTAGTATTGAATTTTCTTATAATGGTTGAAATTATTGATCATGATTGACCATTGTTAACCATGTCGAAAATGGTTAAACTCATTGAGACATCACATTTTCTATAGAATACATTTAGATCACTAGATCCTACTAAGGTCTCCAGGAGGATTTGCTCATGACATGGTTTGAATATATAGAGCTCCATCACTAGATTCTTCCCAACTCCCTTAAGTGTTAAGAGAGTTGAAAATTAGGACCATTTTCCTATAACTATTGTGGCAATTAATTGGAAATTAATAATTTTTTTTTCTTTTATTGTATCATGAAAACCTACTACCTTTGATAACTATGTAACCCATAACCTTCCAACAGATATTGGCTTGTTTTGACTAATGTGGACTATTAATCAACATCGACCAACTTAGAAAACTAGTTACCACCTACCCACTAACTAATCCAATAACCACCAAATCCATTAATCCCTCAGCACACTATCCTTGGTAACTCACTAACCCCAGTGATCATTAAGCATATCAACCACTATGTTGACCATAATTAGTCATTTTTTTTCACCTTGGTTCACGATATCAACAACATTGACCCACTAACCCTTTAATTGTTTACCCACTAATGTCATATAGCCACTTTCCCACTAAACCATATTGAAACAACAAATCCCACTAAACCCATAACCCACAAACCTCTTGTTGTCACTCGGCAATTTACCTTGTCCGTGGAGGAAAATCCCCAAGGTAACCTCAAACCAATATTTAGGTTGAAAAATGGCATTTCCAACCAAAAGGGGATCCCTCAATAAAATTAAGTGACAATAGCCAGATCTGTAGACAAGGATAGGGTTTATAATGTGGTTGGTAGGGTTAAGGATGAGACCATTGTGCATGGAGTCAAGGGTTGGAATTAACAAAGTGATCAATAACCGGTGATTGAACAATCAATAGCAAAGGTAGGGTAAACAATATCTTTTCAGTCACTAAGTTCTTTGTAGTATGATGTAAGAATTGAGAATTAACAGTCCATTATATTAGAGTATCAAACAATGAATGAATTCCAATGTAAATTTAGAAGAAAGGGTGGGAGTATTTAATTGTATGAATTTAGAGCATCAAATTTGAATTCCAAAACACTTATTTTCAATTAAACACTGGAAGATGATACAATAAATGGAATAATGAGATAAAATAGAAACACATACATAAGAAAAATCACACAGTTTAAGATACTGGCACAAGTATCTTTGCAACTGAATTGTCACTACTCCTGTATTGATTCACCTTCGTTAAATCAGAAAAAATATTGCAACACCAAATATGTATTTTCTCTCTAACTATGAACCTTATTACATTGCAAATAAGGGTTTATATAACCAATATAATACTATGACAGTTACTAACTTATAGAAGAAAAATCTAACTAATATTTTCTAAAAATAGAACAAATCTAGGACATGCTGCAAGGTGTCACAAATGTTGAAAGTTGTTGGAGTTTATTGATAAACGATCTCTGCTACCTGTTGACTTTGATACCCTAGAAATTTATAACTGGACCCTTGTGCTTATTTTGTGCCTTCAAATATGAGAAAATATTTTCTTGCCAAGTGTGAGATTTGACCTTCAAGTGTTTACCTTAAAATATGAAAACATGTATCTTTGAATATTACGTTCTTTTTAAAATTCCCTTTGTATATTTTCAAATCTTATTTATCCATATCCTTCTTAAAAAATATCAATTTTAAATATTTGGGAATATCATATTTCGCAAAACTAATTCCCAAATATTTTTTATCATCTAAAATTCCATTTCCATATTTCCTTAGAAATAATGAGAAATAATTAGCACTTGTGGTTTAGAAAACCATGTCTTGAAAACTATGTTATGGTTATCCATCAATGGAAAGCCATCCCTTGTAAAACTCATCCATTATTTGCATTTGATTTTATTCATTTATTAATTCCATAAATGAAATTCAAAATAAATTTCATAAATAATTCTTCACCCTGTAAAAATCATCCATCGTTTTTGAATACATGTCTTGTTTTGCCCAAGTTTTGTATATTCATAAATATAATCCAAAAACCATTTATAAATTCATGTAAAAATCATCTATTGGTTTGCTTCATTTGGTTTTAAATTTCCAAGCATGGCCTGAGTCTCTCACCTTCTGGCTCTCCGCAACATCAACATACACACCCTCATACACAGATGGGCTGAGTGGGATGTGGATCTTGTCACTTGAAGCCTTGATCAAATAACTCATCTCATCCATATCATAGAATTCAACTTGGAATTCATAGGATTGAATCTCCTTTCATCTATTGGAACTTCTGATTTCCTCCTCCAGACTTTTCATGAC
>LPNX011177238.1:195240-338942 GCA_001517045.1 Pseudotsuga menziesii | reverse complement strand
ATATATATGAGCATACATTGGCATTCAGTCAATAAAATCTCATTCATGATGTCACTCTAATCTATTATTAATATTGGATTTCTACTTTCCGTTTTAAATGATTCAACGTCTTATTTTGGTCTTCTAATGGTTGATAAATGGTTGGTAAACATGAAATTCAGAGGAAATGGGGTGCCTTTGTTATAGAAATTACATGAAATGGAGTGGATAAAGTTTATAAGCTAAAAATAGTAAAAATAGTTTATAAGGAACTGAGACACCATTTGCCTCTAAAAAGACCTCTCAAATTAAAAAAGTCACTATAGTCCTTTGGAAAACCAATCAATGGTGGGGGAAAAATCAAATCTTTACCCCCTATAGTTGTATGTAGAATTGAGCACATATTATCTAGTGGTGGACAGAGCCAACCCTTATCAAACTCTGGGCTTTCTAGGAGAAATTCAATTGAAAGAAAACTTATAGTGGTCAATGCTTTGGGAAATGGGCTTCCTAGGATAAATTCAATCGAAGGAAAATAAAATTAGTCGTGGAATTGAGGCCAACAACTTCTCCACATGGACATGTTGAAAAAAATTGTAAGACATCAACTGATTATCAGTCTTTGAAGGTGGGAAAATGAAAGTCGCGACCGATCATCAATATTTGAAGGTGGGAAAACGAAAGTTGCGATCAATCATCAGTCTTTGAAGGTGGGAAAACGAAAGTTGTGATAACCTTCATTTGCTTAAATCTACCTATAAACCATTTTCCATATCATAAATTTTCCAGGATTGGGTCGAAATCCAGAACTCAATTATTTTGAACTTTCTATGTGAATTAGGTTATCTGAGCAGATAGTTTTTGTTGTAAAATATCGGCCATGTTGGAGGATCTTTTAGGAGAGGCGATAAATTTTGGATTGTGCAGTATCATCCTCGCGTTATGTTTATTGTAATTTTTATAGTGCTGAAAATTAATTATTATTTTTGTCCTCTGAGAATAATGTAATTTTTGTTTCTATATTGTTATTTAAAATTAATTATTAAGAAGAATTACATAAATGCCCTTTACATTGTTATTAATTTCATCATTTGACATTGACATCAACTTCTATAGTCACGTGCTTCACTTATGTGGCAAAAACGTAGTTTTCCAAGTGCTTTGCACCTATTTGAGTCATCAAATATTTGATGTTTTAATGTAGATCTCTTTTTGATCAAGAAAGAAAAACAATATTATGTGAATACAAATTTTCTTGATTTTTAAAATATCACAAGGAAAATATTAAACTTTATACTTCTCAAGAAAATGGGATGATCATATGCTTACTATTTGTTTTTATAAATTATAAAAACATTCATTCACATCATAGCATTAAAATATCGACCAACAAACTCAATGCAAAGCATTTATGACATTAGATACAGTGAGGAGGTTAAATATGTCAGACCCAGGACATTAGCTACATAGAGGTGCTTAAACCCAAGTTTAAAATATTTGTGATCTCATATTTTCTTTTCCTTCTCGAAAATCTCAAAGAAGACCTTGAAATGGGATGCATATTAATCTATAACTTTTACTTATAGTTAATATTAACTACTAATATTATTATAATAAATCATTAAAATTATTATTATTATTATTATAAAGATGTAGCTTAGGTGGTTGGGAAGAATGATTGTTACCCTTCCCAACTACGTTCAATTCATGTAAATGACATGAATGTTGAGCCCTTTTGTATTAACTATCTAATGATTGAGTGTATTATGTCATAACGAAGAGAAAACAATATTTTCTGAATAAAGCTTGTCTTGACTTTTTATAAATTACATAGAATCAACAAGGAAAACATGAGTCCTTATACTCCTTAGCAAAATGGTGTGATCAAACAATTTGAAATGTATCAATATATGTATTTTCATCTTTTTGACACTTTATGGATTGAAGAATCAAAACCATGGACTTCTAGGGGCTATTTTCAGGATTGGTCATAAAATCTAGTAAGGAACCCCAAAATGTTATCATCAACATAAAAATAATTTTATTTTATTTTTAATATTAAATATTTAATATTAATCTAAAATTCTAATATTTAATATGTATATAACATAAAATTCTAAAATTTTATTTTTCAATCTAAATACCTATTAGATAAAAGAGTGAAACATATAAGGAAGAATTAATAAGTAAGAGTTAAAAGAGTGAAACATATTATATATATAATTTCATCTTTAGAAAAAGCTACGAAAAACATCTTAAATTATGTCATTTTTTGAAAAATTATCACCTCTATAAAAACATTATTGAGTCTTAAAAATACACCAAATTAATATCCATTGATATGTGTGTGTGTGTGTGTGTGTGGGTTATCTTGAGTGGTTGAGAGTTGTGAATTGCAAGTAGGAGGTTACGGGTTCAAGTCCCTTGGTTGGCTGCCTTTGTGAATATAGTGAGCCTCACTTGATTTTCCCTTTATGTTAGGTTGTCAAAATTGCAACAAAATGTTTTACATAGGGTACCATCCTCGAAATTAAGGGAAGTGCACAAAGGGTTTCCCATGATGTGCATTTAGTTGAAAAAAATATTATTAGTGCTAGTATTGATAATATAACAATGACAAACCCCAACAATTTTGTTTACCTTATTAAGAGTAATTGGTTGTAGTATCAATGGGTTAACATATCAACCCCATTGACCCATTAACCATCAATCACCTAGTTTACCGACCTCATAATTCACTAATCCTTGATCATGGTTTAGCATTGTTAGTCATGTTAACCACACTAATCTATTAAACCCACTCTCATTGTCCCACTAACATGGTAAGACACTTATCCACTAATACATGCAATCCAGAAGCTTCCTGACATAGTAACCCACCAATTTTTCACCCTCATTAACCATATTGAGCATCGACCATAGTTAACCACCCTTGACCATTGTTGACCACCATTGACTAAGGTTACTAGTATTGAATTTTTTTATAATGGTTGAAATTATTGATCACAATTGACCATTGTTACCCATGTTGAAAAGGGTTAACCTCATTGAGACATCACACTTTTTCTAGCAAAAATTTAGATCGCTAGATCCTACTAAGGCCTCAAGTGGGATTTTCTCATGACATGGTTTTAATACATAGAGCTCCATCACTAGATTCTTCCCAACTCCCTTAAGTGTTAAGAGAGTTGAAAACTAGTACCATTTTCCTATAACTATTGTGGCAATTAATTGGAAATTAATAAATTTATTCTTCTTTTATTGTATCATGAAAACCTACTACCTTTTATAACCATATAACCCATAACCTTCTAACAGATATTGGCTAAAAGGTCTGTACCTGTTTCATATCTAATTGGTTATTGAAAATGTGTAAGGAATGACATTGCTAGAGAATTAAAATAAATTATAGAATGTTGCGACAATACAATATACCTTTTGGCAGTTGTGCTCATAAGAGTTTGTTGGAAAAGTATTAAACGCATGGAATCATCCATGAAAGAATTTGATGAACACCAAAGATGGAAAGTCATAACATGATTTTTGGGGTCTTCTCCTTGTTTTCCATCAAATTTTCGTATATTGGATGGTAACTTGGTTGGTATGGATGGCCAAAAAGGGTCATGCATGATGGGATCATTTATGAGTTTGGACAAGTTGGGAAAATATAAGGTTGCTAAAAATGGAAGTTGCTTATTTGACTACGGGTAGTTATAATATTGATAAGGCATAGAAACACTAGTAGGAACATAAACTGGTTGTGGTTGTACTTTATAGCCATATTGACTAGCCACATATGGTTGATGGTAAAATTGAGGGTTCTGAGCTAAGGGTTGAGTACAAACTACTAGTTGCTGAAAAGTATAACTCACAACAGGTTGTGACCATTGATTAGTAATACCTCCAAGATAAGGTACTATAGTATAAGAATTTGTAGTAGGGGGTTAAGTAATAATTGGGCATATTTCCTCCTAGTTGAATATTGTGTTCCTTTAATAGGTTGTTGTGTTTGTTGACCCCAAACATGTAGCTGATGTTTCCCCCAAGTAGGTGGTGTTTGTTGAGCATGAATACCTACTCCACTTGGAATTGCGCCCGGTTTATTATACAAGGTAGGTGTATAATGGGCTCCTGCTACAAGTGAGCTAAAATTTGTAGAATAATGTCTAGTTATGTTTGGAAAATTGATAGAAGGAAAAGGAAAACTTCCTGGTCAAGCAATAATAGTTGACGTCTGCACAGGATGAGAAACATGCGTAGTAGTGACTTGTGGATCATTTTGAGTTCTTAGTCATGTAATTGTAGGTGATGGAGGAACATTAACATTCATAACTTTACTAGAAGGCAGCCCAATAGAACGACCAAGAATATCACTTGGTAAAATATAAGGTAAATGTATTCTAGAATGTGTGCCAGAATGAGGTGTTAAATCCATGGAAGAAGCCGAGTTAGTACTCGTAGAACCAAAATCAAAAATATATTGGCCTAAAGTTGAAACCCAAAATGGTGCAAAAGGACCAAACATGGTCACAATCGAATCTCTTGGTGGTGGTTGATAAACAAAAATGAACCCGAAGGTCCTACAGAAAATGTATTATAAGTAGAAGGTTGTTCTATCACTATAGGTGCTAAAAAATGATTGAGTGGAATATTTCCAGGAGGAGAAATTTCTCCCACGCCTTAAGTTATAGGGATTTCTTCCTGTTGTGGAGGAGTTCCCGTTTCAACATCAGAAGCTAGATCCATTTCTTGTTCCATGTTTTGGCAGGTTGTAGGATCTTGTGGATATTCAGGAAATAATCCTTGTATGCGGCAAGATTGTCTTAAAGGTTGGTCCGCCAGAATGTTAGACCAATCTCTCTATCTTAAAAGTCCTAAATATATACACAAAAGAAAGTGTCACTCAGTCTAATAAAAACAAGCAAACCTGTGATAGGTGGGATGCATAGTCTGGATCCTCATAGGAGTGTCAAGTCGTCGCAACTCGCAATATACTGTAGGGTCCAACAATGATATGCGATAAGGAGGATTTGGACCGTACACTTGCTTATATACTTGACTACCTGGATAGTATGTGAGTAGTATCTCCTCGAGTGTTGTTCTCTGTGTATTGCTTCGACAAGATGACCGATAGGTTACTTAGTTGGTCTCGGGATTTGGAGCAACCGAATCCAGTTGTCCGTTAGTCGAATCCGACTATCATTGTAATAATGAATATGAATAGTAAATAATATATTGGATGATGGGTAAAATGTACAATAAGCTCGCCTTTTATAGGCTTGAGCATGAAGGGTTACACCCTTTCATATAATTAACTAATCTATTTTAATAATTTATTTTATATTCATTACATTGCTGTTGATTGCATGGGCAGACCCGGGTTTACTATAATCAATCAACAACACCCCTAACTCACTGGCCCTTTCGGCGACAGACCGCGAAGCAATCTGAAGTCTCACCCGAAGTGAATCTAATGGGTTGGCCAAGACTCAAGTGTCTTGGACCAGGTTCTGCGCATCCTACGTCTCTTCTCTTACTCATGTGAGTCACAAGGTCAGCTATATCTACGCATCGCACATCCCCTTCTACTCGCAGCACTTTTAGCCGTGCGATTCTTATCCATGCGCAAGTCGCTCGGTTTCTTCCCGCGTCGCACGACTTCCACTTACTCACAATATCCCCAACCTTATCGCATCTCTGCGCACCGCGGGACACCCAGCCTCTTCCCAACGCTAAGCCCTTAGCTCGCAGTATCGCGCACCGCAGCTCCTCTGCCGCTGCGATATCGCCTCTCTGCGATATCCTACCACTACGACTTTGCACTCTTAGCGTTGACTATGTCAAGGTGCGGAACTCTACTTCCCAGAAGTTATATTGTGATTAAATGGTCGTTAGAAACAGACGTAAAGGAGTCTTTAAGCAGCTTACTAAAATACTTCAACTTATCTCTATCATCTTGCATTACCATGAGCTGAACAATACATACATTCACTTACTGCAACTAACATCATATGCATAGTAACCGGTAACAATAAGCAAGTACAATCACATTCAATCACATTCACGCAACACATAACACGCAGATTTAACGTGGTTCACCTCGGGATGGGAGCTACGTCCACCAAACTGTGCTTATATTATATATCTTGAGGGAAGTTAGCACAGTATGTTGCATCGCATATGCAGCGCGAGATCTCTTCTAGATCTCTTGCCTATTTCTATCTCTATGTTGCCTTTCTTTCAATATATCCTTCCCTCTCTTTCCTCTCTGTGGATGGTTACATACAGACTCAAATGACGCACAGACAAGCTAGGTGTCTGGATCGTTACAACACAGTCTGTCTGACTGACTCCTGAGTCTACTTCAAAAATAATCTACCGACCAACTAACGACTCATCCTACGAGCCAACCAACTGGCTAACTGACTAATTAGCTAACCCTTTACAATACAAAATGCAAGCTTTTATAGGCGACCCGAAGGTCTCGCCATTACAACACTGTGGGCCTGTCCCAACAGTAAACCCAAACCCTAAATAGTGACAGTCGGTCCTCTCTGTCCTTGAGGTAGCCGCTTCCCGTCACACCACATCTCTCTGCAGTCTTCCATGCTTCCCGGCACTGACCATGGGTACTATGCACCGCTTCTCTTTTATGTCCTTCACCTTCAATGCTTGAGCCTTGTTGCTCCTTCTTCTTTATGAGGGTCACTGAGCCCTCCTGTCTTCCGCCGCTGCCTTCAATGCAGTGGTTGAGCTTTCTTCTCTCGGCCGCTCGGGTACCGTTGCCTTCTTGACTTTTCTATCCCAAAAGTCATGGTTTTCGGCTCTGCTCTCCAGCTGGAAATGTGCTACGGCGTCGTAGCTTTTCCTTGTCCTCTTTTTGCCAAAACTTATATATGTCCGCCAAAACTAGCAGCTTCTTCTGTAGCTGCGGGACCCTACTCCAACAGTCCCCTAACACTCACTCGTGGCTCGTCCTCGAGCCACCTGCAACGGGCTTCTCCTGCTGCAACTTATCCTTCTCCTCCCGTGAAGTGCGCTGTAACCTGCCTTGAAGTCCTGCGACTTCATTCTTCATCTCCTTGGCACGTTCTTTCTGGAGTTTCGGTAACTTAGTTCGCTGGGCTCTCTTATCCTTTCTGACCGTAGTCATGGTTTCGCTCTCTTCGCTCTTTCTTCTCTATGAGCGCTCTAGTGTTTGAGAAGTGTTCCACAGATATCCTTTCCTTTTTATCTGGGTTAGAACTTTTATCACAAGGAAAATCTGTATCTTCTAGCCTTCTCAAACATTTCCTTCCATCTAGAGCCTCGTGGATGGAGAAGAAGCAACCCATGAACTCCGCTCCAAGGACAAGCCTTTGTCCTCGTTCTGGAAGTCTCCCCTCCGCTGGGTTTGCAGTCTTCTTCCACTTCTCTTCTCTTCGAAGTGGTCCAGATCCACATGCTACCGCTGACCCTCAGGTTTCTGTTTCAGTACCTTCGCAATCTTCCATGCTTCTCTTAGCTGATCAGGTAGGTCAGCGATTTTCTCCCGTTGCTTCCTTTTTCTTATTTTTACTTTTCTCCTTGTGGGAGATTTCTTCTCATAATTCTTCTGCTCTGCTTTCTTATCTTCAGTGATCGGCTCGGCGTCCTTCTTCTCCTTAGCAGATACTTTAGTGACAACTTCTACTTCTGGTGCTTGATTCTTCATCCTTAGCGATTGTCTAACTTGTGCTGTCTTTAATTTCACAACCTTGGGTGGTGTCATCATGGCGAATGCACGGCCAATACGCTCTTTCTAAGCTTTACTTCTATAGGTTTGGCCTCAGTCAGAATTCGCTTGGCTCAATACTCTGGGCGTGCAGTGGCTTCGAAATCTGGAAGTCACTGTATTCTGCAACTTAATTGGCTCTGCATAGGGGACACTTAGCACTGCCTTACATAGCTCTTGAGATTTGGCAACTGTACCCTTCCTACTTGAAGGATGTCTGCTTTTATGCCGAAGGCATACTACCGGACGCAACGGTCCTCCTGGGTCAACCCCGTTGGTCATCATAATTACTTGGACGAGACCCTACCCATCATTCTGATCTGTCATAATTGCTGAGATCTGATCACGTGTCCCTCAAAGCGTGCATATCCAGGCACCGGTGTCGTCGGAGATTTACCAAATCTGGAAAAATTTATTATACTGCTGCCAAATCTACGGTAGGGGATACCGGTCATTTCTTCATTAACTACCTGTCAGATAGTGACTTGACTAGCCCACTGTCGGTTGCAAACTGTATACGTGGCAGGGGGAAACATCTTACTGCTGCGATGCCACTCCGCATCACCTGCGCGAACAAATAGTTAAAAAGAAAATTTTTATTTTTATTTTTATTTTTATTTGGGTGTAGACTCATTCCCGGTGCGATGCCTCCTTTCAACTACACTGGACATTTGCACCACCATAAACTGTTCATGCTAGAGCTGAGAGGTGGGGAGGCTGTCACTATAGAGTTTAAGCCTACTACCGTTAATCCATGTGGGCAAGAGCTCCCCGTTCAGCTGGTTGAGCTGAACGGCACCTCCTTCTGTAACTTGTTGGATCTAGTATGGTCCCAGCCAATGCATCTTAAAATTCCCTGGGAACTTGATGAATTTGCTGTCATAGAGGAGCACCAGGTCTCCGGTCTAGAAAGTCTTATTCTTAATATGTCTTTCATGCCAAGCTTTTTCTCGGGCCTTCTGCACTCTTTGATGGAATCCAGCGATGAACCGGTCTTCTTCTAAGGCAAGCAGCTGTGCTAACCTTGCTTCGATTGTGTCTGTATCAGTCATCCCGGTAATCTGAGCAATTCTTAAACTGGGGAGAATATACTCCATAGGCATAACAGCCTCTTGTCCATATACCAAGCTGAAATGCGTGTGTCCCGTAAGTTTCTTGCATGTGGTTCTGTATGCCCATAAGACAGCATTAACTCTGAGGTCCCAATCATTTCTCTGGCTATTACAGATCTTAGTAAGAGCATTTTCTAAAATCTTATTGAAGGCCTCCACTGTACCATTAGCCTGCGGGTGGTAGGGAGTGCTCTTATGGTGCTGAATCTAGAATTCTTCTGTTAATGCCTCAATAGTACTGTTCAAGAAATGTGTACCTTGGTCACTTATCAAAATTACTGGGCATCCAAACCTGCTGATGATGTTTTCAAAGAGGAACTGTGCAGCTGTAGCAGCATCACAATTTATTACTACTGTGGCCTCTGCCCATCTGGTGAGGTACTATGTTCCAGTGATAATATATCTCGCACCAGTGTGCTTCCCTGGTGGGTTGATTGGACCCACAAAATCTATAGCCCATTTTTCAAATGCGCACAACGTGACCTGCGGTCGCAGCGGCATTTCATTGCGTCGCGAGGGTTTTCCTACCCTTTGGCAGATATCGCAGCGTCTGCAAAATTCCTTAGTGTCTTTGTGCAATGTAGGCCACCATAATCTTGCCTCCAGGATTTTCTGCGCAGTCGGTTTTCCAGCGAAATGACCTCCTACGGTTCCTGAATGTGCTTCTCTAATAATAGCGTCTTTTTCGTGTGGCATTACACATCTGCGTAGAACTTCATCCGGGCCTAACTTGTATAGGAATCCTGCGATGAGGGTGAAGTCTGCTGCCTTAACAACCAACTGTTTCTTTTGCTGCTTAGTAAACTCATCAAGTGCTACTCCTGTGGTGAGGAATTGAATAATGTCGGCATAGTACTCATCTGCAATCTGTATGGAAAACAACGGCGCATCTGGCAGATTGTCTTCTAGGTTACTGGGCTCTTCTCCTGAGTCTAACCACGACAGATGATCCGGTCCTGCATTCAGTATTCCTGGTTTCACAATGATTTTAAAATCATACTCCTGGAAGAGGAGTAACCATTTGCAGATTCTCCCCCCTAACACTGGTTTATTGACTAGGTACTTCAATGCGGAATGATCAGTAAACATTTTAAACGAGGCGCCCAATAGATAGTGCCTGAACTTCTGCAGCGCATATACCATAGCTAAGCCCTCCCTTTCTATTGTGGTGTAGTTTTTTTCCGCTGTGGATAGCTTTCTGCTGGAATATGCGATGGGATGGTCAAGATCCCCTTCTCCTGGCTGGGTCAAGACGATTCCTAATGCAATGCCGGATGCATCCACATGTACATGGAAAGGCTTAGTCCAATCCAGAAATACTAGGATGGGTGCTGTAACCATCTTCTCCTTAAGTATGTCTAGACTCTGCTGGCATTCCTCGTTCCATAGGAATTTTACATCCTTCTTGAGCAATTTCTCTATCGGCGCTGTAATCTTTGCGTAGCCCTTGATGAACTTTCTATAATACCCGGTATGACCAAGTACTGTCCTCAGTTGCTTGACTGAGTTGGGTGCTGGAAGGTTTACAATGATAGCGATCTTGGCGGGGTCTACCATCAAGCCTTGTCGTATACTGAAACGAGCCCCATTTTGTTGCAAAGGTGCTCTTGGATCGAACTTCTGGATGTATTCTGATCTGATGGTAGCCTGAAAACCCATCGGTGAAGGAGTAAACCTCCTGTCCTCCCACGTTGTCTAATACTTCATCAGTGAACGGTGTTGGAAATGGATCATGAAGTGATGCATCTTTGAGTTTTCGCAGATCAACACAGATCCTGATGTCCCCTTTTGTTTTCTTCTCTTGCACTACCATAGGGCTAACCCATTCGCTTTCCTCTACCGGTTCAATGATGCCTGCTGCTAGCATTTTATCAATTTCGTCCTTTACTTTTTCTTTGTAGCGTGGATTCATACTATATGGGCGCTGCTTAACTGGTCTAGCATCCTCCTTTAATGGTATCCTCATGACTCCCAGGTCTCCGACTATTCCCTTCATCTCTGTGAACTTGGTGGGAAATAGGTCCTGATAGTCATGTAACAGATTTGCAATCTGTCCGACTGTTTCATCATTCCAGTAGTCTCCAATAGAGGCAAACTTAGGTTCTGCGTCTGTGCCAATATTGATCTTTTTAATCTTGATGGGCTTGGTGATCCCTGGAATCTCTAACTGTGGTCCCTCCACTTCGCGAGTGCCTTCTGATTCTGGAATGTTGGTGTTGCGAGGATCCTCATCCGCCTCCTCTGATTCTGATGCAAAATTATAGCATTCCAACGCCTCTTCTAGCTGGATAGTCCACTCAGGTTGGACTGGTACTGAGATGGTGCGGTCCTCAAAAATATTTGTCTTGATTATGTCTAGGGCCTGAGCAACACTTGGATGTTCTGATTCAAACGCAAAGGTGAGTAGGAAGCTGTCTGTCATAAGTGACCATGTGGTTGTTCCCTTGTGCAGCTCAGTCTCTGTATACCAGTTCCTTGGAACGGTGTCCAATGTGTGAATGAATCTGTGAACCCATTCGTCCTCTGGGATGTTCGACCAGTTCTGTTCACATGTCTGAATGTGTATCCTGGGGTCAGTTTCTCCTGTGTACTTGTGCTGAACATACCCTCTGTCGTCAGAAAATCTGATTGCCATTAGTCTTTTTATATTATCCCATGATGTGATACTCTCTTTGTGCGCATACCACCATCTTGCAGGTGTGGCTCAAACTGCAAGGTCCATAGCTGCGATCCTCTGCTCATGAGGAATTTGTTGCTCAATCTGTTCAAAAAAATCCTGGATATCCGTCAGACCATGATATGATGGAGTCTCAGCGATCTCGGTGCCAATCCATCGCAGTGACTTACTTTTAAACGCACATCTGCGCGATGAGACTTCGTAAAGTCTGTTCTGCCAGTTTTCTAGACCAACATCCGAATCCGATGCGCATGAGCTATCGCATCGCCAACTAATATGCCCTTCTGCGGTTGGATTTATATAGTCGTTCTGGTTTGCAGTCATCTGGTAGAGACTATCGATGTTATGTGCCTCTTCCTCTGCTCGGATGGGTTCAATATATCTAGGTCCTTGGTAAGGATCCAGCGGTGCGATGACCCGGATCTGCGCATCCTTGAAGGTCATTTGTCTTTTCTTTAGGTCAATGACAGCTTTGCTGCCAATTGCCCAATCAATACTTAATAGTGTTGGATATGGTCGACTGTCACCAATGATTTCTATAACCTCGAAGTCCACAAAAGTACAAACTCCATCAATATCAACTGGCACCTGGGGTAGTCGACCCAATGGTGATACTCGCTGCTGGTTAGCTAATCTCAGGTGGATAGGTGATAGGGCTAACTGAGGGCTACCCATCTGTTCCCATGTCTGCTTAGTTAGAACATTGACCTCTGATCCTAGATCTAAGACAACCTCATCCATTTCAAACTCACCAATCTGCGCTGTGAATTTCATCTCTCTTCCTGTCCTTGTATGTCTTGTAATATTATGGACAGCGCGGTGTGCACTGCCCGAGAGAGAGGGTTGCTGATACTGATCTATCATGCGCTGTAGCTCACCGACAGCTTTATCATTTCTCAGGAGTTTCAAGAAGCTATGCAGGAAGGCTTGTACACTTCCTTTCGATTCATCCTCGTCACATCTTCCTGATGTGGTAGCTTGCTGTGCCTGCTCAGGGCTATCGCTACAAGGTACTTGCTGCGGTACGTCCCTAGACGGCGGTACCTGCGGTCCTGATGGTGTAAGTTCATCAAAGGAATCCTTAGCTTCCTGAAAGGTCTCTTTATTCTTCTGTAGGTCGAGTGCTGTTGCTTTACTAGGAGCTCTGCGCACCCACCCCTGACTTGTGTTCTTTCCGGTCTCCTGCGATGTGCCACTAGTGGAAGCACTGCTCCGAGTCACAATGTTAACTGTTGGTTCTGGTTCCTTAGGTTCAACAGCAATAAGATGGATGTTCTGGTGTGCTGTGGGCTTAGGGTCTCTGATCTTAGCTATCAAGATAGGACACTCTTCTATGGTATGATCATAAGATTTGCAGTAGTTACAAGTAGTAGTGGCGTTTTTGACAGTCCCTAGCATAGTGTCCTGTGATTCCACAATTATAACAAGTGACTGGTCCGTGACCTTGGCCAAAACCTCCTCCTCGGCCAAATCCTTCTCCTCGTGCGAAGCCTCCTCCACGGCCTCCATACGTCTGATCCGGCTGTGGTCCTGTTGCTGGACCCTGTGTGTCTGCTTGGACTCTGTACACATCCTGTGTTCTTTCTGACATGAGATCATAAGCTCGGCAATCTTGTTGATCATGCCCGACGGACTTACAGAAGATACAATATAGGTTTTTAGGTGTCTGTACATACTTCTGAAGCAAAGGGCATTGCTGAGGTGGATGTCCTTGTGTTTTACATATTTCACACCATGGCCCTTGCGTTCGTGGTAAGGGGTTAGGAGCCCCTGACGCTAAATATTCTGCAAAGAATGGACAGTTGTCTTTACTATGGCCCTGTGCTCTACACTTTATGCACCATAAGCCCTGCATGACCTCTTTCCCTTTTTTAAGTTCATGTATCTGTAACGTAAGGTTGGCCAACTGGGTCTGTAGAGTTGTCATGCCTGTACTGGTTTCTGCTAAAGGTGAAGCCTCTAGTTTCATTGCCATCTCCAGCGCTTCATCTTGAGGAGGAAGTTTCTGCTGCATTAGCGGCATTCTGATATGAGGGAGCAGCACTGCAATAAACCATTCCTTATGCTGCTCCGGCGCAAACTCAAAACTTACTTGGTCTATAAGAGCTTTGAATTTCTGGTCAAAGTCCCATACTGACTCTGATGGTAGCTGCTTAATATCCTTAAGCTCTGTAATGCACTGAGACTCGGACTTAGGTTTCTTAAATTCTTTAATCATGGAATTCTTGACTTGGGAAAGTGTCTTGGGTAATGTAGTATACTTTATGTACCATGTCAAGGCTCTATCTCTGAGTGTGGTGACCAACTGCACAAGTTTAAGGTTATCGTCGTTGATTGTTTTAATGGTCCACATAGCTTTGCATAGGAACCAATGCTGTTCCGGGTCTTCTGCTCCTGTACCTTTAAAAATAGGTAGCTTCATGTCGTCTCCCATTCTATTTCTCTGTGGTGGGTTCTAACTGATTGGGGTACTACCACTCAGCGGTGTAGGTGAAGGTGCTGTAGTGGGAGTAGGTACTGACTGTGAGCTAGTAGATGGAGTACCTACGGGGTTATTTTGAGTCCCTGTCTGTTTCTGTGGAGTATAGGGGTGGTAAGGGATACCCCCCTCTTTTTCTTCTGTGGTGCTAGGGCTCTGTTGTCTAATACTGTCTGAACTGTCTTCAAATATAGGAGAACTAAAATCTACTTTATACTTCTTTCCGCTACGTGTTCGTCCAATGTCATCAAAATCACTTTCAAACTCTTGTGACATTACTATCTTTACTTATTCATCTGAAACTAGATCCATTGTTCCTTTTTCATATAGCAGCATCTTAAGGGACAAGTTTAGAGATCTTAGGTACTTACCCCGATATCCTCTGAAGAAGTATCGTTCAGCTGCGCTGAAGCTCTTTCTCTGGTCAACTGCAAATTCTGTAACAAAGCCTTCTAGCACACTTGTTAGCCAGAAGTCCACTGCTCTCGTAATCGGATTGTCGAGGTTCTGCACGGTCAGAATCAGCTCTGGTGTCCAGACAGTGTGTCTTTTCTTCTTGAATGTGTTCTCATCTATCAACTTGGATAACCAGTCGAAAAGCTCGTTTCCGTAGGTTGCAAAAAATATAGCGTGTATGCCTGAAGCGATATGCTTTTCTAGCCAGGCCTCTGTGCTCAGTCTCGGACTCCTATTCTCTTTCTTGGTGAACTCCCTTAAATATAAATCCAGCCACTGGTGAAACTCTTCTCTAGTACGATTCCAACAGAACATTGACTCCCAGTCATTTAAACCGGCAACGGAACCATTTGTTGATTGCATGGGCAGACTCGAGTTTACTATAATCAATCAACAACACCCCTAACTCACTGGCCCTTTCGGCGATAGACCGCGAAGCGATCTGAAGTCTCACCCGAAGTGAATCTAATGGGTTGGCCAAGACTCAAGTGTCTTGGACCAGGTTCTGCGCATCCTCCGTCTCTTCTCTTACTCCTGTGAGTCACAAGGTCAACTATATCTGCGCATCGCACATCCCCTTCTACTCGCAGCACTTTTAGCCGTGCGATTCTTATCCATGCGCAAGTCGCTCGGTTTCTTCCCACGTCGCACAACTTCCACTTACTCACAATATCCCCAACCTTATCGCATCTCTGCGCACCGCGGGACACCCAGCCTCTTCCCAACGCTAAGCCCTCAGCTCGCAGTATCGCGCACCGCAGCTCCTCTGCCGGTGCGATATCGCCTCTCTGCGATATCCTACCACTACGACTTTGCACTCTTAGCGTTGACTGTGTCAAGGTGCGGAACTCTACTTCCCAGAAGTTATATTGTGATTAAATGGTCGTTAGAAACAGACGTAAAGGAGTCTTTAAGCAGCTTACTAAAATACTTCAACTTATCTCTATCATCTTGCATTACCATGAGCTGAACAATACATACATTCACTTACTGCAACTAACATCATATGCATAGTAACCAGTAACAATAAGCAAGTACAATCACATTCAATCACATTCATGCAACACATAACACGCAGATTTAACGTGGTTCACCCCTGGGATGGGAGCTACGTCCACCAAACTGTGCTTCTATTATATATCTTGAGGGAAGTTAGCACAGTCTGTTGCACCGCATATGCAGCGCGAGATCTCTTCTATATCTCTGGCCTATTTCTATCTCTATGTTGCCTTTCTTTCAATATATCCTTCCCTCTCTTTCCTCTCTGTGGATGGTTACATATAGACTCAAATGACGCATAGACAAGCTAGGTGTCTGGATCGTTACAACACAGTCTGTCTGACTGACTCCTGAGTCTACTTCAAAAATAATCTACTGACCAACTAACGACTCATCCTACGAGCCAACCAACTGGCTAACTGACTGATTAGCTAACCCTTTATAATACAAAATGCAAGCTTTTATAGGCGGCCTGAAGGTCTCGCCATTACAACACTATGGGCCTGTCCCAACAGTAAACCCAAACCCTAAATAGTGACAGTCAGTCCTCTCTGTCCTTGAGGTAGCCGCTTCCCATCACACCACAGCTCTCTGCAGTCTTCCATGCTTCCTGGCATTGACCATGGGTACTATGCACCGCTTCTCTTTTCTGTCCTTCACCTTCAATGCTTGAGCCTCGTTGCTCCTTCTTCTTTATGAGGGTCGCTGAGCCCTCCTGTCTTCCGCCGCTGCCTTCAATGCAGTGGTTGAGCTTTCTTCTCTCGGTCGCTCGGGTACCGTTGCCTTCTTGACTTTTCTATCCCAAAAGTCATGGTTTCCAGCTCTACTCTCCAGCTGGAAACGTGCTACGACGTTGTAGCTCTGCCTTGTCCTCTTTCTACCAAAACTTATATCTGTCCGCCAAAACTAGCAGCTTCTTCTGTAGCTGCGGGACCCTGCTCCAACAATTGCCACTCCCTTTAAGGAAGCTTTGTCCTCAAAGCTTAGATTATTGTTGTCGTCTTTTCATTTTTGTTTTGTGTTGAAACAACTTTATTACTTCCTTTATGTCTTTTGTTTTAGAACTTGTATTAGGTATGTGCTTGTTCTTTACACCATAGTTTGTCAATTTCCTTTTATTTGTTACTTGAATTTGTACTCCATTCTGTTTATAATTGTTGTCTCGTTTTCCATGGACATGAATATGAGGAACATTTTTGTGACTGACCATGTGAACCTTTGTTTTAGAAATCGCTTGTCCCACGATACTTAGGATGTCATCACGTAATGTTTTCCTTTTATTATATTTAGGATTTATCTCGAGAAGTGGCGTCGCTTGAGGCTTCTCACACGCAAAGTCACCAGGTAGTGTTACATTTAGGTTTCTCAAGGGTGGTAGAACAGTTAAGGTAGAAGATGAATCTATGATATTTGATTTGTCTTACTTCGATTCCTTGGCATACTATAGGATACATCTATTTTCATTGTATGGATCGTCTTTATTATCAACGATACTGGCTTGAATCCCATTATGATCTTGGTCGAGCTCATCTTTATCAACTATATTATTGGTATTTTGGACATTCCTATGATAGTTTACTCCTTGTCTTGTTTATTGTCTTGATCAACTTGGTTTCTGTCATTTTTGTTGACATACTGGTCCAACATATTTGAGCTGCTGATATGATTTGTACCAAACCTTAGTTTTTGTAACATTCCTATCATTGTATTCTGGTTCTGTGTCATGGTGCGCATGTTCTGTGTTAAGTTGTTTATGTTTTGAGTTATGGTACTCATTTTGTCATCCATGTTTTTTTGTTTTTCGTTCAGGATGTCAAGTTTGTCGCCGAGCCTTCTTTCTAGTACCAAAACAAGATCATTTTTGAGTAATGTATTGTTATTTTGTATCTTTTCCTTCAAGCCTTCTTGGTTATCAACAAGGGACTTGATGTCCTTCTCCATTTTTTTGATCTTCTCTTTTAGTTCCTCCATGGTCTTGGACCTTGTATGCGGAGGTGTGTATTTCCATGATATTTTGGCTAATAATATATTAATTAATTAATTAATATTAATATTATTATATATATATTTTTTATAAACTATATAAATATTTTGTATATTGTATTTTTTTTAAGTTTTAAAACTAAATATTATAAAATAATAATAATATATTATTATTATATATATAATATTTTATTTTTATTAAAGTTTTTTTTTGTATTTGTTTTGCAGGCTTTTAAGGTTCGTGGAGTTTTGTACTATGCGCACGAAGCATGAAGGATCAGAGGGAAGCATGCGAAAGAGAGAAACACAGAGGGAAATGGCAGCACGTGAGGGTGCAACAATGTGGTGGTTGTGGGGACACACAACAATGAGCGTTGGCCTTGGAGGGAGATCGACGTGGCTGTAGGTGAGGGGGATCACAGGCTAGTTGCGAGGGAGTCGCAGGGTTTTCCACAGAAAACGAGTGTGCGTATGCGAGTGGAGTGAGTGCAGGGTAGGTGGGAGGGAAGGAGGCTGCACGTGAGGATTTGTAGCAGCTAGGCGCGCGGGTAGATATGCAGATGAAGAGGGAGAAGCGAAGGGGACTAGAATGGAGTGCCGAGAAGGGGTGGGTTAGGTCGTAGGACGTGTGTGGTGCAGTAGAAATGGAGGTTGAAGGTTGAGGGGTGTGGAGGATAAATGGCAAGGCAGGGCGTGTGTGTGATGGAGCGGAATGGAACAGAATGGCACGCAAGAGAAGAGTGAGGAAACTGATCAGGAGGGCGTTTTTTTTTTTTAATCTAATTGTTTGATGAGAGATGTGAGCAGAAGGGTGATATGAGATGAATCGAAACTGAGCTCAAGTGAGAGAAGCCGAATTCGAGCTTAGTTTTGAGGAGCCAAATCCAAGCTCAGGTCGAAGGAGCTGAATCCGAGCTCTGATACCAAATGGAGCAACTGAATCCAGTTGTCCGTTAGTCGAATCCGACTATCATTGTAATAATGAATATGAATAGTAAATAATATATTGGATGATGGGTAAAATGTACAATAAGCTCGCCTTTTATAGGCTTGAGCGTGAAGGGTTACACCCTTTCATATAATTAACTAATCTATTTTAATAATTTATTTTATATTCATTACAGGATCCTAATGGCGTCTCCCAATATACGCAAGGTATGTGGGATCTCAAATCCATAGTAGTGTTGTCTAATGCACAACCGTTCGAAAGGGGTCTTTCGATATACTGTTAAGTACATGAACGAATATTTCTATATACCATAAAAGTACGTGAAATACCTTTCTATGTACCAAAGAGTACACAGAAGAACTGCACAATCCTCAAGATGCAGTGTAGGAAAAAAATGACAGCTCCTACACTTAAAGACGATGGAACACGTCTCTAACCTAACGCACAATCTTGTTAAATTTTTTACCCTAACTAACACTTGATTTTATCATTTTATGATCAAGGTGGACAAAAGGATGTAAAGATTCGATTCAGAAACCATGTAGAGATGAAGTGAAAATATTTATGTTTTCTTTCAAAATATGCCCTATTTAAGAAGAAAGTAAGAAAAATTTCCCAAAACACACAATCAAAATCAAATCCTTCAAAATTCAAAATGCAAATCCAAACACACAAATTCTTTGGATTTCACTAAAAATAGATTTCTAGTAAAATAAAATCAAAACTAACTAGTGTTCTCAATTTTACAATTTCCAATTATGTGAAAAATCAAAACAAAACATTTCATTTACTTTAAGAATCTAAAAGTCAAATACTGTTTGAAAATAAGGGATTTTTTTCTTTTCTTTTTAGAAAATAAAAGGAAACACAAAAAGGGTTTGTCCTATAAATGTAAACAGAAGCTACATTTTTTTCTTTTATAAATATTTATTGAATTAAAAAATATCTCTGAAACATACTATACACCCAAGACAAAACTTTCACAACCAAAAGTATCAAACTCATGCAAATTTTTACAAAAAATCTATCTTTCAAGATCAATGGAAAGATCGACTCATATCCTATCCAGTATATAGACTACAACACATAGTGCATATTTTCTAGAAATCAAATTCAAATACCAAAATGCTAACTGATTCAAAAGGTCACTGAACACCTACCTCGACACAACTTGTTGATTTGCATCATTGTGTCCTTTCTTGGATGACACTTTCTGTACATAGGGAAATGACGTCGATGACACCTTTTAAAAACTGTCAATAAGCATTGGTGAGGCTCTATCACTATACACAAGAAACGTTAGAGAAATCGTGTCATTGAGTAAAAATTGCATAGGTGCGTTCGATGGTGTCAATAAGCGTTAATGAGGCTCTGTCCTAGAATAAATAGATGAACTTGAGAGAAAATTATAATTGAAACAAAGCAAATTTAACACCCTTTAGAGAACAAAATGAAACTAAAAGTTTCAATATAATGAAACCAAAGACTATGATATACTCCCCAGTGGAGTTGCCAATTTTTTTAACGCAAATTCTCAATCAATGCAGACAAAGATTGTTTCCCTAGTCTAATGATTTAGATCTAGAATAAAGAAAAACAAGAATGAAAATATTATCCTAGATTTATCAAATCACTTGAATAAAAATTCCTTTCCTTAAACTGAAGGTTGTCCTTATTATCTTGAAGCCCTTGCAACCCAGTTGACGAAAATAAACCCTGGAAAATGATCAAAACACAAAAGAAACAAGTGGAAACACGATATGATATGATGTATATAAACAACTGACCAAGGATAATTGTGATAAAGGAAATCAAACATCATTTATGGAAAATAATATCATATTGGTATTAGCAAAAATAAGGGAGAAATTACAATAAAAAATCCTTGGAGTTGTGATTTTTCCTACAAGCCTTTTTCCTCAATATCTCAAACCTTTGCCTCTCAACTCTAAAAATATTTTAACAACACATGTGTGTTTTCTTGGTCCTCGCTCAAAGGGATAAAGGGATTTGAGTATTACTTGGAGAAGGTTAAGGGATCATCCCTAGGGATTAGGGGTTCGAATGCCACCTATTCTGGGTGGTTGGGATAAGCCTCCACGAGGGATTCCTTTTAGAAAGCTCTTGATTCTTGTCATTTTTTCCTTTTAACGAGAACCGATGCAACGCTTCCTGTGCAAAGACAAGAAGTGTCACCGACACTCTTTTTCCATAAGCAACTAGCATCATCCAAGTCTGACACATACCATATGAAAGAAAGGTGTGTCGGTGTCACTAAAACTGGACTTCTAAAAGGAAAAAACATATTTTCAAGTCTTTTGCCACAAACAATTTAGGGATTTAAGCAAGTACACATCTTCCTATCATGGGGATGACAATATTTTGGTATAACAGTGCGGGAAATGTTGGAGGAGCCTAGTCAACCAACCGACTAGGTCCTCTGTTCAACCATAATCGGGTTGGTCCAGTCAGTTCGTTAGGCTAACGTAACTAATAGTAACTAAATAATTGTCTATAGAACAATATATATAGGATGGTGAGCCGTGATTATCATAGTTTATTATTAATGTTAGCACCGGAATTGATCCCAAAGGTTGTGGAAGGCTCGCTCCCAGGTAACAACAAAACCACTTTCGAAGAGAGAACTGGCCTTCTGCTCTTCCAAGAGGGATCTCTTGCCAAATGTTAATAATGCCATATATATATACACAAGTGAAACTATAAATTGCTTGTGAAATTGGTTGAAACAAAACATAGCACCATTGGGAGATGGAGTCAAGATATACGACAAAAGTAATCAGAACTTAAATGCAAGCGATTTCAACACAGGGGCAAGATAGCCACTAGATCACAGTCGATTTATAATTGTTTGGTGGAGAGGAGGAACATGAAAACACTATCAACACAGAGCATTGTAAGAAATGAATTCTGCATTAACTTTAGAAGAAACTTTGGTGGATACCTGAAACAACAGATCGAGCATAGCAAGTATGAATTCCGAGATGTTATACCCTAAGTCTCAGATATGAAAGGAAACAAAATGGAAAGGAAAACTGGAATAACATTCACATAAGAAAGAAAATAACAGACTGTAAGTGCGAACGACACATGAATCCCTGTATGAAAGACACCGATCTCAGCTCTGCAATTATATTAAAATTCTCTTGAAAAGCACACACAACAAAATTACAATGGTTTCAACCCCTTCTCCTTCTTCAGGAGGTATATTTATAGTATTTGTATTTCCCATACCAACATCATGGAATCAAATTTTTTTACAAATTGGAGAACATCTTCTAACAAACTCCGGACGTGGCCTGCACACCACGATTCACATAAGACAAAAAATAAAATGCGGACTACTAGAAAAATAGGTTTAAATCCCCTCCTACATATCCCAGAAGGTGATAGATGTGCAAAAACTGAAAGAGGTTTTTGTATTTGGCCATGTTACCAACAAAACCCGTGTCTTATTTTCCTCTGATTCATATTGAGCTCCTTAGGATCGGATTTTGAAACTGATGACTCAGAAAGTAAAACTATAAATTTCTGAAAAAATACCCTGTGAAGATATTTTAAATTCTCTCAACCTGTGATACCTGTGTAAAATATGAAGGAGTTTTTTTGTATATAGGCATGTGATGAAGAAAATCCTCTCTCACGGTCCTAAAATTCAACTCCATTTGGCTGAAAAAATGCTTTAAATGTGATGTCTGAAACAGTCCTTTGGAAACCCTAAAACATAGCCTGTAAAAATCACTTTGTTTCTCCTAAACCATATGACCAGGTTAAAAAATGAGAGAGGTTATTGAACATGATCCTGTTCTTAAGAGAAACCTCATTAAATTTTGGAAAATTCTTTCTGATTTTCCGGAAACAATTGATTGAAATAACTAACTAAAACAATCCTTTCAAAATCTCGAAATTTGCTCTCTAAAGATGACTTTGGTTCTCTCAATCCACAACACCTGGGTAAAAACTGAGAGAGGTTATTGTATATAGGTGTGTTATGAAGAAAAATATTTCTCAGTTTTTGAAAAATCATCTTGGTTCGCTGGTAACAATTGATTTAAAATAATGACCAAAACAACCATTTTCGTAAAAAAACAACCATGCTCTACTGCTTTAATTCAGGTATGGTGTTTGTGTGGATGTTCTTAATGCCAAATCCTTCATTTGTAGCTTTAAATTTTTGGAATTTCTACACCATTCTAGACTGAAGTGTAAGCTTCATTGACTCAACCGCTTACAATATAAAATTCCTTTCCATCCATGCAATTTTAAACAAGCAATACTTCTCCCAAGAGAAAATGTTTTTACACTATTGATTTGTTGGGCGAGTTGATGCTGCAACAACACATGTTTTAACTTGATCCTAATACAAAATTTTGCTGACTGAAAATTTGACTTACCTCATGCAAGTTCACAATTTGAAATGATTGTACACCGTGGATTTTCCTCACCTTCCAATCTAACCGTCAAAACCTATCTACCATTTAACATCATTTCGCAAATTGAAAAATTTAATATCTTCGTGCAACTTCACAATGCGAAATTTATTTGAGCCGTCGGATGAAATGTGCTTTAATCTGGATCGTTGATCAATGTTTAGTTTTTCTGCAAAAGTGACGGGTTGGTGTGCGAGGCCAATTTGACTTTATGCGAGATGGGATTTTAGGCCAACACTTTTCGTTTTATAAAGAATTTTGTTTAATATTCTTATAAAAACAAATTTTGTTTTTATAAAAAATATAAAATATTTCTTTTATAACTTAAACTTGTAAGCCACCTTTATAAAACTTTGATTTATTTATAATTCTCTTCCTTTCTTATCACGGCCGTTGATCTTCACGACCTCTATCCTTCTTTCGCGATTTGAAGTCGTGGCTTCACCCACACAAGTATGGCATGCGAATTTGATCGAGGCCGTAGATCTGACTCAGATCTCATCTCGACCGTAGAATATTTCAGACCTTTAACACATTTCACAATCTGGAAAGGAGGCTTTGTTCGAGCGTGTCCGCTCGCGTGAAATGATTTAGAGCCATTGATTCACCTTTGATCAATCTTAGCCTTTAGTTTCGAGTCCCACTCAATGCCTTCAACACACCTGCCATTTTCCTCTTTGAATGGGCGTTCACATGAATTTTGAGGGAATGGGACCCTCATCGAACTCTTGTCAGGCCCTTAGATCAACTATTCAAAACAGAGTGTTAACAATTGGCTCCACGAGGGATGCTATCCTCCCAGTGAGGTAGCAAAGAACCCCCATAGACCAAGTGCCGAAACCATTGGGATGCTCCCAATTTTCTCTGAATTCCTCAACTTGTTCTGAATTGAACCACCAACTGAAACCATTCTGCAAACAAAATCCCACTCTTTCAACCTGTAACCTGTCACCTATCCACATTCTGAAAACTGAAGACAATTGTAACTGCAAACCTGAACTTAAAAATTGAAACTGAAATTGAAAACAAACTGAAAGCTGCTGAATGGAATGCTCGCCATGTCGAGCTTATTCATCTTTACTTACCTACCCTACTTACTAAGCACCAATGCTCAGTCAAGTAACTTCCGACTTCCAATGAAGCCACTTAAGCAAATGATCCTATAAACCAACTTTTTCTTCATGCTTGATAAAAAACAGAGATGACAGATTTAATGGCAGAAAGTTATAATAAAGAAATTGATCTTACAGTAGAGATATAACCAACCGTTACCATTTTCAAGATTCTCCATGTACTCAGCCACTAGATCATAAAAGGCATGAAAACTTTCAAAAAATTCTGTCATTATCTTACCATGAGAGAGTTGTCCCAACTGTAAATTCCCTTGCATGCTGTCAAACTAATCTTCAAAATAACCATGCAAGGAAAACTCATGACAATTTCCAGGCGAGACATCCACAACTTCATCTAAAATTTCTGATTTTAAAACTTCATATTCTTTATATGCTTCATCAGAAACATCATTCATTTCTTCAATAGGATCGAGCAAATAGATTTCTTCTTGACAAAAAATTTCTGAATTTGAAAAACGAAAAGAAACTTCTATTTGAGAACCTCCATCTTCTTCTTCGTTATTCAACTCTTCATTGCATACTGCTGGTTTTTCTAAAGGCTAAGATTGATTGCATAACTGCCCTTCTTGCTCATCATCCATTCCAAGGAAATTTATACATTCATCTACAATATCAAATTTCTATTTTCGATCGGAAACTTTAAGTCTCTTTTTTAACCACTCAAATGAAGGAAAACACAATGACAAACAATCACTTTCAACATGTTCAGTTTCCACTCTGTTTTCATACTTTTGATCTTGGACTTTCATGAAATTTTCTTCACTAACAGAAATTGAGACAGGCTGATTTCATTCTTCAAAAAACAAATCAGTACACCCATCTCCTTTCAAATCACTAGGCTGATCATATTCTTCAAGCAAAGAGAGCTTTATATATTCATGTAAATCTTTAGGTGAAATTTTAATTTGATCAACATGGAGCAATCTTCTTTCAACCATTATTTCAAAATCTGATTTCTCTTCACTTGCATTTTCAGAAAATGAACATGTGGAGGGACTATAAGACTGAGATTTTCCAGAATTATCATCTTCTGTGTAATCAATCACACAAGCATTGTAACTTTCAAGAGATTGCAGTTGTGAAAAGGAATTTTCTGATTGGGAAGGGGAGGCCTCTTCTTGTAACAAAAGTTCGGAAGTTGAATAATATGAGGAAGGATATGATTGGTAGTCCCAACCTTTCTCTTGGTCACACAGAGAATGATAAGAATGTTGCAAATCATCATCAGTTTCAGGAAGAGAGATATAACTGGTTGAAATAGAGGTTTGTTCTATGTCAACTTCAGTCAAGAAAGACAGTACTAATTGCTGGGAAATTTCTTGAATATCATGGAAATTGGCTTGTCTTTATTTTTGAGCTAAATATTCATGTAAGATATCTAAAACCTCTTCATCCAAATACTGATCATCACCACACTTATCTTTCACATTTTCAATGAACTCTCTATCATGTGTGCAACAATATTGAAGTAACAACAAAGAAGGATAATGCCTTTCGAAATGTTCATGAAATATGGTATAAAAGTATTTAAGGGAGGATAAAATCCCTGCTGGCAATCCCTCATACCAAGACCTTGCATATCCTTCTAAAATAAATAAGAACAGTTTCATTAAAGAATCTTCATGCCATCCCACTCCCAGCTTATGAAATATAAATAAATGGATGGTAGCATCATCACCCTTTTCATCATTGAATCGTGAAAGATCTGTTTGCCAATTTATCAAAGGTATTTTATTGGAATAACCAGGAATGACAACAAGATTCATAGGAGCATACCTTGCATCCAGAGAAGTCATCTTGATGGTGGAGAACTGAATTAGCTCCTCAAACTTTGCAACCCCGTTTGATAGTGGAGCTGCCATAGAACATTATGAAGAATGGATCCTTCGTAGATGGAGTCGTCAGGTGAAAAGAGACATGACCTTCTTGATGTATGACCATTTTTCACCATCAACAATCAAATCTAAACCTTTGGTTCAAATCCAGAGAAGATTTGAGACCTCTCCCCATCTCTCTCTTTCTGACCACTGGTCTCCTCAGTCGAGTCACCTTCCAGAATCTTTCAGTGGAGTCGCTAGGGAAAATGATACAACCTTTTTCACATGTAAGAATCTCTGCTTTCCCACAGAAAGTCTTTATCCTTTGAATCTTTGTCGTTCTTCCCAGGGATGATCTTCAACTCGTCCCCGGCAACGGCACCAGTTTGTTAGCACCGAAATTGAGCCCAAAGGTTGTGGAAGGTTCACTCCCAGGTAACAACAGAACCACTTTCGAAGAGAGAATTGGCCTTCTGCGCTTCCGAGGGGGATCTCTCACCAAATGTTAACAATGCCAGATATATATACACAAGTGAAACTATAAATTGTTTGTGAAATTGGTTGAAACAAAACACAACACCATTGGGCGATGGAGTCAAGATATACGACAAAAGTAATCATAACTTAAATGCAAGCGATTTCAACACAGGGGAAAGATAGCCAATCGATCACAGTCGATTTATAATTGTCTAGTGGAGAGGAGGAACATGAACAGACCATCAACACAGAGCATTGTAAGAAATGAATTCTGCATTAACTTTAGAAAAAACTTTGGTGGATACCTGAAACAACAGACGGAGCATAGCAAGTATGAATTCGGAGCTATTATACCCTAAGTCTTAGATATGAAAGAAAAATAAATGGAAAGCCAAAATGGAATAACATTCACATAAGAAAGGAAATAACAGACTGTAAGTGTGAATGACACATGAATCCTTGTATTAAAGATGCCAATCTTGGCTCTACAATTATATTAAAATTCTCTTGAAAAGCACACACAACAAAATTACAATGGTTTCAACCCCTTCACCTTCTTCAGGAGGTATATTTATAGTATTTGGATTTCCCAGACCGACATCCAGGAATCAAAATTTGTTACAAATTGGAGAACATCTTCTAACAAACTCTGGACGTGGCCTGCACACCACGATTCACATAAGACAAAAAATAAAATGCGGACTACTAGAAAAATAGGATTAAATCCCCTCCTGCATATCCCAGATGGTGACAGAATTGAAAAAACTGAAAGAGGTTTTTTTATTTGGCCATGTTACCAACAAAACCCATATCTTATTTTCCTTTGATTCATCTCGAAATCCTCAGGATCAAATTTTGAAACTGATGACTCAGACACTAAAACTGTAAATTTCTGGAAAAGTACCCTATGAAGATATTTTAAATTCTCTCAACCTGTGATACCTGTGTAAAATATGAAGGACATTTATGTATATAGGAATGTTATGAACAAAAACCTCTCTCACTGTCTTGAAATTCAACTCCATTTGGCTGAAAAATTGCTTTGAATGTGATGTCTGAAATAGTCCTTTGGAAACCCTAAAACATAGCCTGTAAAAATCACTTTGTTTCTCCTAAATTATATGACCTGGGTAAAAAATTAGAGAGGTTATTGAACATGATCCTGTTCTTAAGAGAAAAATCGTTCAATTTTGGAAAATTCTTTCTGGTTTTCGGAAACAATTGATTGAAATAACTGACTAAAATAGTCCTTTCAAAATCTGAAAATTTGCTCTCTGAAGATGACTTCGGTTCTCTCAATGCACAACACCTGGGTAAACAATGAGAGAGGTTATTGTATATAGGTGTGTTATGAAGAAATAACTTTCTCAGTTTCTGAAAAATCAACTTGGTTCGCCGAGAACAATTGATTTAAAATAATGACCAAAACAACCATTTTCGTAAAAAAAAACCATGCTCTACTGCTTTAATTCAGGTACTGTGTTTGTGTGGATGTTCTTAATGCCGAATCCTTCATTTGTAGATTTAAATTTCTAGAATTTCTGCACCATTCTAGACTGTAGTGTAAGCTTCATTGTCTCAATCGCTTACAGTATAAAATTCCTTTCCATCCATGCAATTTTAAACAAGCAATACTTCTCCCAAGCGAAAACGTTTTTACACTATTGATTTGTTGGGTGAGTTGATGCTGCAACAACACATGTTTTAACTTGATCCCAATACAAAATTTCACTGACTGAAAAGTTGAGTTACCTCATGCAAGTTCACAATGCGAAATGATCGTACACCATGGATTTTCCTCACCTTCCAATCTGACCGTCAAAACCTATCTACCATTTAACATCATTCCGCAAATTGAAAAAATTAATTTCTCTATGCAACTTCACAATGTGAAATTTATTTGAGCTGTCGGATGAAATGTGATTTAATCTGGATCGTTGATAAATGTTTAGTTTTTCTGCAAAAGTGACGGGTTGGTGTGCGAGCCCAATTTGACTTTATGTGAGATGGGATTTTAGGCCAACACTTTTCGTTTTATAAAGAATTTTGTTTAATATTCTTATAAAAACAAATTTTGTTTTTTAGAAAAATACAAAATATTTCTTTTATAACTTAAACTTGCAAGCCACCTTTATAAAACTTTGATTTATTTATAATTCTCTTCCTTTTTTATCGCGACCTCTATCCCTCTTTCGCGATTTGAAGTCGTGGCTTCACCCACACAAGTATCGCATGCAAAATTGATCAAGGTTGTAGATTTGACATAGATCTCATCTTGACCGTAGAATATTTCTGACCTTTAACACATTTCACAATCTGGAAAGGAGGCTTTGGTCGAGCGTGTCCGCTCGCGCGAAATGGTTTGGAGCCATTGATCCACCTCCGATCAATCTTAGCCTTCGGTTTCAAGTCCCACTCAATGCCTTCAGCACACCTGCCATTTTCTTCTTTGAATGGGTTTTCACACGAAGTTCGAGGGAATGGGACCGTCGTCGAACTCCTGTTAGGCCCTTAGATCAACTGTTAAAAACAGAGTGTGAACAATTACTTTGTACATATTTTGGCTCTGATATAATACACATGTTGTTGTTTTTTCCTCTTCTTTGGTGTCTTCAAGTACATATAATGTGAATGCTTTATCTTCTATACTTTATGTTGTTTATGTTTATGTAATCCCATAGATTACAACCATAAGCATCAAAATCAGTCAATTCAATTTACTTGGGAAGTTCATGCTTTTTTCAAATACTTTCACACATCTCATGCTTATCCCAACATATAGATTTATCCATTCATATTCATTCCTTCACAAGTATTTAACTAGTTCAACATTCATGGTTTATTTCAAGAAAAAAAAACACAGTTATACTTTCAGTTGTAACATGCATTCAACAACATTCTATTTCTAGAATACAACAATAAAATGGAAATAAAGGAGTAAGAGGTTATCCCTCTTAATTTTATCCTAATCAGGAGCCCCACAGTTGTGGATCCCTACTCCTTGACCTCTTTCAATTCAAAATGTAAATGCTTGACTCTCCTATTCATCATTTCGGTGATGACACTTAATATTTAAGGTCTATCCAAGGATTCACAACTAGGGTACCCACCCCCCATTGTATGTTTACAGAACCTTAGTTGATAGGACTAACACAAGTCCACTCGCACCACCTCCATGGCTTCTCATACTGAGCTTTTCAGGATAGTCACATGCCTAGCTGCATCCTTAGGATTCCTTCAAGGTTATTTTATCCTACCACTACATAGTCTTCAACAAAGAATAATTACATATCAATTTGGTTGTTGTAAAACTTATTCCTTTCAGGAAAATTATAACCTAGGAATTCACACATGAAATTTTTACATCAACAAATAAGAAAATCTATAGTAATCAAATACTTATCTACAAAAGTGTCTTCACGCTGCTCCATAGGAGTCGTTCTTCACTATTATAAGTATTGGATCACCTATGGATATATTCATGTTTTTTGTCCAACACACCAACTACTCCATGATATTTAATTCCCAACTAGTGCGGCGCCTCGGTTTAATGGTAATTTATGTTGCTAAACCAGACCAATTCTTGGTTTATCCTAACCATTTCCAAGCCAATAGCTCTGTCTAGGTAACCACAAAATAGAAAGGGAATGCACCATAACCATTTCCATACCAGAAAATAAAGGGAATATCTTTGCTCGAATTCCCTCCCCAAGGGAACCAACATTTTCCCTGGGCTAAGCCACACCTGGGCTTGCCCTTGCACTCTCAAATTCCTCATCCAACGCATGCCTTAAAGCATAATCTGTCTTCTCACATAATCAATTCCCAATCATGTGACATTTCTCAACAACTCGACTCTCTTCTTCACTTTTGTTCTTCATTATGCGCCGCGAACTTGCACATTCCTTACCTGACAACACAAAAGGTCTAGTCCATCTCATCAATATCATTAATATAGAACTGTTATAAACATATTTTCATGTAAAAATACACTCCTTGATATTGAAACACCAGGAAATTGTTCATTCGCTTCGGGTGTATTCAATGTCAGGAACCGTAACATAACACATCACCAGAAAGGTGTACACTCCTTTCTGATCTCTTTCATGTAGGCTATAATTATAAATCAAGCATTCTTAAATAAACAAAAATTCTGTATATTAATTTATACAATTATACATATATGTTTAGCTTCAATGATTTTTGGAGTTGCATTGTGTATGTGGTTTAGTATCCAATGTTTTGGGTGGACAATCCACCCATCATCAATGAATCAACTAGAAGAAGATGCTCATGGAAAGAAAAGAGTATGGATGGGTTGAAATAGATAAGAACCAAATAGATGTTGAGAAGTTAGCTAGAAAAGAATAAGAGATCTAAAAAAGGGGGGGGTAGAATTGAACAAAAAAGTTTATTAATAAATTTTTTATTTAGAAATGGGTTAATAAAGGGGTAAAAGTGGGATGAATGGGATTAATAAGAGCTAAGTTAAGGGGTGAGATTACCCTAAAGATTAAAAATTATATTAAAACAAAAATTCAAATACTTTTTAAAATTTAAAAAAACGGGTGCCATATTTCTAATTAATTAAATAAAATTATTGAAAAAGTATTGATAAAGGTTTTTGGAAATTTTGGAGAAAAAATAAAAATAACGATTGAAAAATTGGTTAGAAAAAAAAAGGTTAAAAAGGATTAAAATAATGATTAAAAATATAACAAAAGAATGTGAAAATACATAATTGCAAATAAGTAATTAAAATTAAATTAGATTAAAAAGGGGGACATGGATAAATATAAATGAATTTTATTTAAATAATTACAAAAATAAAATTGGTAAAAATGAATGGGATTAAGGCAACTTAATTTTTTTTTGTTAAATTGACAAGAGGGAGTGAAAAATTTGGAATATAATGGCCTTAGTCTAGAAATATAAACAAGAATAAGGTTTGAAAATCAGAGATGGAGCCGAGGGGAGTAGATATCAAATATGACTAAAAATGTAAACCACAAAGGAACACAATAAAAAGGGTAGGGATGGACATAACGAGAATCAATTGCGATGATGGTTTAGGTGATAGATTAAAGGCTTCCAATATTGACTCAACTTGTATCCATCATCACAGTTAAAGTTGTTAGGATTCTTTTCTATTTGAAGGGCTTTGCTTATAAGTCGAGAAGAGTAATGAGAATTCCAGGAAATAATTTTGGTCCGATCAAAGCATATGATATGTTTAGAATCGAATGAGTTCTCTACAATGGCATACTTGGTAGTGTGATTGTGATTAGTGTTAACAATGTGGTCCTCAAGGCGAGCCTGAATGGATCTGTCATTTTGGCCAATGCAGGACTTTCCATAGGAGCACAAAATTTGATAAATACCTTGGGAGAGGCGGGGATAAGATTTATCTTTGACTCTTTTAAAAATTTGTTTGAAAGTTTTGTGTGTCTTTTCAAGACACATTCTATGAAAAAAAATAAGGTATATTAGCTATGGGATCGTGCTTATCCCCGGTTGTTGCCAATATCTTCAAGGAACCTTTTGAAGCTCTAGCCTTGAATAGATACCCCCTGAAACCTAAACGCTGGTTTCATTTTGTTGACAACATGTTCATCATCCAGCCTCATGGATATGCCTATCTCAATGATTTTCATTCTCATCTTAATAGTATATCCACATTTAATTCACCATGGAGGCAGAAAAAAACAAATCGCTTCCTTTTCTATATGTTCTATTTTCTTGTAATCAAGACAGTTCCCTCTCTCATGAATTTTTCAAAAAAGAACACCCACACTATTAGATACGTTCATTCTCACTCCCAACACCATCCTGCACAAAATAATGCAGTCCTTTAAACCATAGTATCTAGAGTTATCTGCATATTTGGCCCCAAGCATATACTTGAAGAAATATCCCACCTCACCAAATCCTTCCTTTACAATGGTTACTCCACTAAACAAATAAATAAATCTTTTAGGTTTATCCTCCATCCCAAACCAAATACTCATCGACCATCTAGCCTTGGAATTCATGTTGTTGTTTCTCTCTCTCTCTCTCTCATGAACTTGTCCTCTTCTTCTCAATGTGGCTGACTCCTATCCAACTCTTTTGGTGAGTGAAAAATGAAGAATGAAGTGCCTTTTCATTATTTTTTCTTTGTCTTTTTATTTTCTTTCTCAGGGTAGTTGAATCATCACTAGATCAAGGGCCCACATTGAATCTAGTGTTCTCACATCAATGGACGAGAAAAATCACTTCTTTCCATTAAATAATTTCCTTTCAACTTCCACTTAAAATTTTGAAAAGTCACTTGATGACTGTAAAGTGAATTAATTACTCATCTCAAGTAATTAATACAAGGGCCATGTCACTTTTCCCCTTTTAGTGACTTGTGCAAAGTCGTTAGGGGAACACTTAGTATAAAATTCAACACTCCCTCTTATCGATGAAAGTGTTTTCCCTCACTCCTAACTTATTCCTGAAGAAGATAAACTGCTTCTTCACCAAAGCTGGTAATATGTTCATGTGCTTCTGACACAAGGTAAGAAATTCCCACCCTTTCTAAAATCCTATCTAGAAATGTCAAATGTAATGTCCCTTCATGTTAGCCATCATTGCATGAAGGAAATCCTGAGCTGCAATGCTCAACCCTTTCTCTTTGCGCGAGAAGTCCCTCTGGCATGTATTCCACCAGAGTCATACTCCAATCTCACACCGTTTGTTGTAGAAGATCCATCTATCTCTTGAAGCCATCCCTCTATAGATCCCACACTTTTCACTGGTGCCAAATGTCGAGAAATCTCATCTTGCTCCTCCATTAGTAACATTTCATATCAGCCGACTCGCTTGCAAGCACTGGAAGAAGTATCCTCTTGCTTACTCCACTTAGTCAAAGAATGAATACTCGGTACCACTTCAATCTTCGGAGCATCTCGCTCTCCCCTCTGAAATGATGATTGACTACTTGGCGCCATATAAATCCTTGGAGATTCTCGCTCTCTGTCTATCTCATAATTAGAACCTATTATCCACCCAGATCCTCCAAATGTAAGTTGGCCATGTACTACATACTCACTGCCTATCAGATGACCTATAAACACTGGGTCAACTAGATCCGCTCTCTCTGGGAAAATTAATATGTATTCCTTCTTGAACAAAACTGTATACCTTGCACCTTCCAAGGTTGGAATTGAGAGTCTACTATCCTTCAGCCCTGGACCATGGAGTAGTCCTGATAATTTCAGAAGATCTCCAAACTCTAGATGGAACCATACTCATTCCACTTTGACCGCATGCACTATGCCCTTTCCGTCATGTACGCGTTGCTTTGGACCTTTCTCTAAAGTGAGTAATGCATCTCATATCCTAGTCACATGACTATACCACACACTATCAACAACCAAGCATCCATAGGTCTACTACTGTCGCAACTCAAACCAACTGAGACAAGAGAGAATTCTTTCTTGAACTTTGAAACATAAATCTCTATCTTAGCAATAGCTGCAACTTGTTCCTCCTCCTCTTGCTTGCCACTCTTCTTATTAGGACATTAACCAACATAATGGCCAAACTCATTGCATGCATAACACCTGAATCTCCTCAGGTTCTTCTTCTGTTCACCTCTCTACTTCTTAACCGTTCCCTTAGGGCCCTTTTGAACTTATTTCGTTTAGCTGACAAGACAACATTCTCCTCTTCTTCCTTACTATTTTATGAACTATCCTACACATAAATTCTCTGGTTCTCCTCCTAAATGAGTTCAACCCAAAGACAATCACAATAAGGCATGTTCTCTCTAGCTACAATGGCCTCCATGAAAACATCCCATGGCTTTGTCACCCCATTCAAGGCTGTCTACACTATCTCACAACCCTCAACTTACTCTCCAACTGTACCAAGCTCATCCCTCACCTGAGTGATCCTAGTAAGGTAGGAAGCAACATTTTTCAGATGTAGCCATCCTGATGCTCTTCAACTTCTCTCTTAGTACCATCTTTTGATTTTCATTGGAACTCTGGTACAAATTGGTTAAGGCATCCTACATTTGGTAAGCATGGTCCTTACCAAACATGTGTGGGATCACATGGTCCTTACTGCATCAAGAATCCTCCTCTTTTCCTTGATGTAGTTTTTGCTGAAGGTTTCTAGTGTTGTTGCATCAGTAGAAGTGGGTACCTGTACTAGATTTGCTTGAGTGTTGTTCACTACCCCATCTCACAACTTGTTCTCCTGCAGAATAATTACAATCCTTGCTTTCTAAGGAATGAAGTTGGATGCCCCATCCAACATGTCATTCAAACTTAACCCAATAGCCATTTTGTTGAAAATGCAAGTCCAATTCTTTCTCTCATAACAAAAGAAAACTACCTCTCAAGTCTGAAATCCCTGCTCTACTTCGACCAATCGAATCTGATACCATGTAAATTTTTCACTCAATCTTCATCTCTGATCTCTAATTTTACTGTTACATTGTTTAATACATCAACTCATTCAACACATAACAAACACAAACGAATTCTTTCTTCATAAACAAGTCATAATTAGAAACAAAATAAGATCTTTACCACACTACAAAGAACATAATTAAATCTGAGTCACATATTTACAATTTCAAACTCATAATTTTTGGCCAACTAGCCCAGGAAAATCCCCAAAGGGAAAGCTTGTGCGAGAGAGGATAGTTTAATTATTTTTTCCCAAAATAGTACAACAATAATAGAACTAGAAATTAATGACAACTTATATCAACCATTGAAGATAAAATTCATCCTCTAAAATAATGCCAAGAGTGCCTCGATTTCTATGCACTCAGTTGCCTATGAAATCCATGTTGAAGACACAGAATGCACAGACTGCATTTCATAGAACAATATAGTCTTCACCTAGAAATTTGTGTACAATTTTACAACATAAAACTCCTCAAAATTCGTGCCCTATACAACCTCAATTTCATGCCAATGCAGGTACAAAATCTCATTGTACGACCTGGAATTTTTTTGAATAATATGAGGTCATTAATTGTTGAGCTACTCCTCAAATTTCATGCTAATGAACTGTGAAAGTATGCTGCTTTCTTCTCCTTGAAATTTGAGCCAATTCACCTAGAAAATTGTGCCCTTCACTTGTACGGTCTACATAAAAGTGCATGCCAAAATATCTCTAACTCTTGCTACTCGATTTTCCTTAGAATTCATGCTTTTGGTTCTCTCTCTCTCTCTCTCTCATGAACTTGTCCTCTTCTTTTCAATGAGGTCAACTCCTTTCCAAATCTCACGGTGAGAGAAAAATGAAGAATGAAGTGCTTTTTTTTAATCATTTTTTTCTTGCCTTTTCATTTTCTCTCATGAACTAGTTGAACAGTTACTAGATCGAGGGCCCACATTGAATCTACTTTTTCTTACATCAATGGATGAGAAAAATCACTTTTCTTTCCACTAGATAATTCCATTTCATCTTCCACTCAAAGTTTATTGAAAAGTCACTTTATAAACTCTAAAGTGAATTAATTACATATCTTAAGTAATCACTACAAGATCATGTCACTTATTTGTTTTTAATGAGTAAAGCACAAATTCACTAGAAGAATACTTTATGAAGGTCTCCTTTAAATTCTTGTAATTGATTTGAGATTTAATATCGGCATGGGTCAAGGTCTCATTTAGTATCCTATAATTGATGAAGTGATTATATAATATTAACTTATGGTATCTATAACTAGGAACCAAAGGTGTCCAAAACTCTACTCGAGTTTAACTTGGTTGGAATTATAATAAATTTAAGTTACCAGGACCTAATAGCTAAATGCTAAGGGCACCATAAAAGTTTATTAAGATTTTACTATTGCACATTATGACATCGTCCTTGTATGGTATTGCTATCCTGATTTAGATATGCTCTAATTTTATGCTGCATTTAATGCAATTAATAACTAGAGAGAATACCAAAATCTGTCATTGGATTACATTCTTGTGCATGGCACATTTCAACAGTAATCTCAATGGAATCAACTCTGCATGTTATTTGAATTTGTACCAAATTTTTCCTTAAAACTTATGTAATGGAGATCAGATAGGAATATTATGCCTCCAGTGTTGCTGAACTCATGGGAAGTTTTCCCATCTCTATTAGAAAAGTCTTGGTTTTTTGTCTTGTCGATTGCCAGTGACCTTAAAACTTGAGGTTCACTCAACATGTTAGGTACATAGACCATATCCCATCTTGTGAAAGAACTTGAAAAATGTGAATGAATTTCTCTTCATAGATTTGAGAATTCCTAGCTAACAAAATTCCCCACATGATGATGCATGGTAAAATCCCAAGTTGTTTCCATTCATTTTTGATATGTCACTGTGTTAGACATTCTTCCAGTTCTCCTCATTCCATATTTGTTGTACTGGTATGCTTTTTCTTTCCATCCAAAGAGGCATTTAATCAACTTGGGAGACATTTTCATAAGCCATTTTACATGGCATATAGATGATTTTAGTGTCTAGTTTATTTTGGCAATTTAGGGTTTAAGTTTACTTGTGAAATGAAGTTAAAAAAACAAACATTAGATTACTTCATAATGGCTTCATTATAGTTCTGATAAGTCTCTTAACAGTCAAAATGACAAATCTTCCCAAAACGCCCTAGTTTTGTTCAGATTCACCACTACCGACAGTTCAGGTAGGTTCCCCATGCCCATAAAGACAAACCTAAAGTTGTTGTATATAGCCCCCCCCAAAAAACGAATAGAGTCTGACTAAATAGAGAATACCCTTATACATATCAACTATGTAATAAAAGGACAAACACTTAACATAAAAAACTGAGCTCAAACCCGGTCCTGTTGGCACCCCAACAACTCCCCTTGATTTTATTCAAAATAAAAGGGGCCCCCATATAATTTTGTAAATACTTAGCTTTTGTTTGCTTGATTCAACCAAACATCTGATGATCTCTTATTGATCCTTGACTTGTTATGTTTTTTTTCTCTTTGACTTGCCAGTTATAAAATAAGGACTTAGTGATATGAATCATCTATGCTGGTATGATATGATGACATCCTTTGATTGTGCATGATTGACATTTTTTCTCTTTATCGTGTCTTAAGATCGTGCAACGAGTTTATGGTATTTCGGTAAATTTATGCTATTTTGGTCCTTTGGAGTTCTTGATGTTTTTCTTGATTGGTTACATGATTTCAGTTTGGGCTAAATTGGATTAAAATCATATTTCAACAGTTTCCTTGATTTTCAAACTTTGCTACATAAACAAAATTCTGGGTATTTGGGTGGATCATCATTTTGAAAACTCATTCTTCACCAATATATTTAATTTCTTGATTTTATTATTATGAAGACAAAGTTATATAAACATTATTATGATCCTCAACATATTTCATTGGAATGACCATAAGTGCCACACACCTTCAACATACCAAGCAAATCTAGTTTCTAAGTGAATGGTAAGTGAATTGTCCCAACGTTTCTTTTATTGAAATGATTGAATCGGATGATTTTTAGGATTACGCCCCGCCATTGCGGAGAAGTAATAAGATTTAGTCAGAATATTTGTTTCCGACGCATTTTCGATGAACTTTTGATTTTCACATCGAAATAGTTTGATACTACTTTTTTTGCCGTTTGCGGCTAAGAAAATTCTTTATCTTCTGCCGTTTGCGGCTGAGAAAATTCTTTATCTTCTGCCATTTGCAGCTCCGAAAGCCCTTTACGTTCCGCCGTTGCGGCTCCCAAAGTGACTAATCACCCGACGTTGCAGCCACAGAAAGATTAAACCCTTCCAATATGTTAGTTGTTTTCTCTTCCGATTTAGAACCTTATGTGGCGGGGTGTGATGTCCTTTATCTTTCGTCGTTTGCGGCTTCGATGTCCTTTACATTCCACTGTTGCGGCTCTCAAAGCTCTTTACGTTCCATCATCGCGGCTCCCAAAATCCTTAATATTCTGCCGTTGCGGATCCCAAAGTGACTAATCACTCGAAAGGTAAAGCGCGCCGCACACTGATGCGGGCTGGTCTGTTCGTCACACGACCGTAGTCTTTTATCCTCCGCTGTTGCGGCTATGCAAAGTTCTCATCTGCCGATGCCCATGTCTTTTCGACTTCCGATTGGGAGATTTCCCACCCATATTCTAGGTCAAATTTTGTTTCCGACTCCGATCGGCGAAGTGGTTAATTCGTTAAGAGGGATTTTAATGATTATTTCCATTTTTGGTTACATAATTTGCCTCTCTATCAATAGGAAAAACAACTTTGTTGTGCATACCTGTAAAATCGCAGATTCTACAGGCACACATATATGAATTGTTTCTTTTGTTATTTATGTTTCAATTGGGTTTTAATAAGATGCCTTTGTTTATCTAAAAACAGGTGGATATGTCATTGCTCTTCTCCACAGTTTCAAGACGTTTCTAATATGTTGGATTTCAGTTTGAAGACGTGGTTGTTCATCAGAGACTGGCATTTCGAACCAGCCATGAATTGGCCAGTTCCTTTAAGCCAGCAAATGTTTCAGATGTCAAATAACAGTTGCTGCATGGACAAATTGACATTTGAAGACAAGAAAGCAGTTACAAAATCGATGACTTAGATTGCAGGTGCACTATTGAAGGAGATGACAATTAAAAAAACATTAAGTCCTAGATTTTCGATAGTTAATGAACTTGATGGTCTATTTTTAGCTTTAGTTGCATAGAATGAGGAAAGGCAGTTATTAGCCTTTGTTATAAAAACTCTGAAAACTTATTGTAATTGGGGATGGAGTGACTGAAGAGAGACATACTTGAGATATATTTTGATGCTGGTTTTATTTCCTTACTGAAGTTTGATCTTTGGATATGGGATGTAACTGGAAATCTCCAAAGTTGATATCATGACTGGTATTGTTTTGGATACACTTGATCTTTCAGTATACGATCTTCTATTTTAAAATTAATACAGTATGCTTTGTTAAACTTGTGTTTATTTATAATTTTCATTTTGTCAGCCAGCCCATATTATATTTGGATTAATATGTCATTGTGACTGAATTTATTAGTATTTTTACTATAAATTCAAGACATAAGGATATTCATTTATGTTTGTTAGACATCATTTGTATTTTTACAGTGGTTTCATACTGGACATTATCTTTTATTCAAATATCTATGTTGGTTATTAGTTATTAATTAATTAAACTCTTCAGAAAATTGAAGTAACTGTTTATTTTCAGTCTCTTTGATGAGTTATGTTATAGCAGATAGTTTGATGAGCATGACTTAAATATTTTTATTTAGATCATACAATTTATCTTTCTGTTCATCTTATATTAATTAATAATTGATATAGTATCTCAAAATCGCTCTCAGCTGAGATAGGATAGATAGGATAGATAGGATAGTCAAGATAGTTCAGATTAGTTTTATTTAGTATATTTTAATTAATAGCTGTTAAATAGAATTTGTGCAATTTGTGAGATTTTGCTACTCCAAACACACACGACGCTGCTTTAAGCTGATTGTGTGGGAATAATCTCCTTATTAGCCTTGGTCAGAAAATCAGGCCAACAGGTCCTGGGTAGTATTTTCCAGTTTGGAACATGCAGTAGCGGTCACGACAGAAGGATTTCCATAATGGCCAGCCCTGACCGAAATTCTCGAAGTTTTATCATAGTGCGCTTTGCCACGTCGACTCCCCATCTCCCACGGTCTTGCAATCTCCTCCTACATCCCACCCACTAGATAGAAGGGGATGCCCAAATGGGCTTCCATGACATCGATTTTCTTGTGCATTAGGTGACAATCACCATTATGCTCCTTCTAGGCCTTCACCGGCTCCTCATCACCTTCACTCTTGGATTCCTTTGAGATAGAGGAGTGCCCAACCAGACTCATGTTCACCCAGTAAATCATGAGCATGTGGTCATAGGCTGAAGCCTCGTGCAAACATCAGTATGTACGATCTTCTTCAAATCTACCCTATGCGTAATAGTCATGTTATAAATCCAGCCATGAGTTCTATTATTCCTAATGCAAAACAAAATGTTGCTGCAAATAGTTCTAATAATGATTCAACAACAACTGAAAAAGGAAAAGCAACGGCTGATAAAGCTTCGCTTATAGGTAAGAATTCTAAATCAACCACACCTCCATTCTTACTTACCTTTGAAATTTTCAATAGGAATGTTCATAATTGCATGGTAGACTCCGGAGCATCTTCCAATGTGATCCCTTTATCAGTATGCAAGAAATTGAATGGGAAATATGTTCCATCTAATTCTCAAATAACTCAATTGGACAGGACAAATGTAAAGGTTGTAGGGGAAATGAAATATGTCTTAGTTAGGATTGCTTGTAACCCTTCGGTTTATCAAATTATAGATATTGTTGTTGCAGATATTCCAGATGCATATGGACTATTTTTAAGTAGGGATTGGTCTCAACAACTAAATGGATTCTTCGCCACGGACTGGTCAACATTATGGTTACATAAGAACGGAAAGTCAAATCAGATAAAGATAAATAGAGAAAGATATATGAAACATACCGTCATAGAACTGCATGATCCTAGCGAACCTGTTTTATTTCCAGATTGTATTATGGGGAATTACATGTATGAATTAGGATTTGGTAATTTTAAAGCTGAAAATTCCGCCCTTTCTGAAAACAAACAGCAATCTAAAATTAGTAATGTGACATCTATTTCTCCTAACTCTTCATTCAAGGAAACTATTAATGATGTAGATAATCTGTTGAATATTGTGAATATCATAGAAAGTAAAGTGGTTGAGCATAGTTCTATCTGGACTTTATATTTTGATGGTGCGAAATCTAAAGAAGGAGCAGGAGATGGTTGCCTACTGGTGGACCCTCAGGGAAGTAAAACATGTATAGCTTGTAGGATGGAATTTAATTGTACAAACAATACGGTGGAATATGAAGCTTTAATACAAGGTTTGAAAAAAGCAATTGATTTGGGCATCAAAGAGTTAATTGTATACGGTGATTCTGAGATCATTGTCAGGCAGGTTCGTAACTCCATTCATTGTTTATCTAAACATTTACAGAGTTATCAAAGAGAGGTATGGAACCTTATCTCACATTTTGATGCATTTAACATAAATTCTGTTCCTAGAAGTCAAAATCAAGAAGCAGATTTGTTGGCAAACGTAGCATCAAAGTTAATTCCATCAGAAAATCTTACACCAGATTTCTTTTCTGTTGAATTGATTTTTAGGCCTTCCATACCTGATAATATCTTTAATTGGCGTGTATTTGACAATGATGTGCAGGTACTAAATTTCCTGATGATCGAGGATACCTTTAAAGATTCAACAATAGATGAAGTCACTCATGACGAAAATATACGGGATTTTTCAGTAATAAATGATTTTTGTTCAGTTGAAAAAGCTTTTGAACAGGTAAAACCAGTCCCTAATTCAGTACTAAGATTAGAAAATTTCTTTGATCTGCAGGATAAGTTTAGGTCTGTTCCTAATTGTAAAACCAACAGCTCTCGAATGAGGTATGAAACCATAAATTTAGGAACATAACTAAATCCCCAAACTATAAATCTTGGCGTAGATTGTAACCCTGTAGAAAAAAAAACATTTATAAAATTGTTTAAGGAATTTAAAGATGTCTTTGCTTGGACATACGATGACCTGAAAACCTTTAACACACAGGTCATGCAACATATAATTCCTATTAAACAAGAGTCAAAACCTTTTCAACAAAAGCTAAGGAAATATCACCCGTCACTAGAACCAACAATTAAAAAGGAACTCAATAAATTGTTAGCTGCCAAGATCATTTTCCCCATTAGGCATACTCAATGGGTGGCAAACTTAGTTCTAGTTAGGAAGAAAAACGGGGATATTAGATTATGTGTAGATTTTAGAAATCTAAATAAGTCTTCTGAAAAGGATAATTATCCAGTTCTTCCCATGGAAAAAATTCTTCAAAAGGTGTCTAGGGCTGAGATACTATCACTTCTTGATGGTTTCTCAGGGTACAACCAAATATTAGTTTCCCCAGATGATCAATTGAAAACCGCCTTTAGAACTCCACGGGGAACATATGCCTACTACAAGATGCCCTTTGGGTTAATCAATGCTGGAGCAACCTTTCAACGGGCACTGGATATTGCTTTTAGAGGCTTAATTAACGATTCAGTGGCTGTCTATTTGGATGACGTTACTGTATATTCTAAACATCGACCTGATCACCTTAATCATCTCAGAAAGGTATTTGAACGATGTAGAAAATTTGGAATATCCTTAAATCCTAAAAAGACAATATTTGCTGTTTCAGAAGGTATCTTATTAGGTTGCGTGGTTTCAAAACACGGAATCATGATTGATCCTGAAAGAACCCAAGCCATTTCAAAGATAACTTATCCTTCTAGCAAGAAAGCAATGCAATCATTTCTCGGTAAAATAAATTTTGTTAGAAGATTCATTCCCAGTTTTTACGAGATCATACGTCCTTTGGAGAAAATGATTAAGAAAGATGCTATTTTTAATTGGGGACAAACTAAAAAAGAATAATTTCAAAAAATTTTAGAAGCCATTTCAGAAGCTCCTAGCCTTCTAAGCCCATATTTTAATAAAGATTTCATATTGTATACTTATGCTTCGGATATTTCATATGCAGTAGTCTTAACTCAATTAAATCAGCAGAATAACGAAGTCCCAATCTCCTTCATGAGTTCAAATTTCAAAGGTGCTGCACTTAATTATCATGAAGTTGATAAGAAAGCCTTTGCTATTTTTAAAGCTGTTAAACATTTTCGTCCATATTTACTGAAATCTAAAAAGAAAATAATTGTACCTTATTCCTCAGTTAGAAACTTGTTAGTGCAAAAGGACTTAGGTGAGAAAAGGGCACCTTGGATGACAGCTCTTCAAGAATATGACATAGAGATTAAACCCTCAACGATAATCAAAGGTCAAGGACTATGTAAATTAGCTATTGAAGCTGCTCATTTACCTAATGATAAAGCTGAAACTGTCATTGATGAGGTTTTACTTACCAGGGAAATTTATTTTTATCCTCCACCTCAAGATTCCTGGTATACAGACATAAGAATACTTTTGGAAACAGGAGCTGCTCCTGATTACTTAGAACCAAGGAAGAAAAGAGCACTCAGATTGAAATCTGCTCCTTATTTATTAATTGATAATATCCTCTTTCAGATAAATTCAGACGGGGTATACCTTTGATGTCTAGATAAAGATGAAACAGAAGTATTTCTGAAAGAGTTACATTCTGGACCTGCAGGAGGTCATTTTGGTGGAGAGACTACCGTGCACAAAATTCTTCGGGCTGGTTATTATTGGCCCACCTTGTTTCGAGATTCCTATACTTTTGTCAGAAAATGCCAAGAATGTCAACTTGCTGCAGGAAGGGTTAAAAACCCTACTTTTCCCTTACAACCTGTTTCAGCTGAAAGACCCTTTCAACAATGGGGTATTGATATAGTAGGGCCAATAAATCCTCCCTCATCTATGTAACATAAATATATAATAACCACAATCGATTATTTTACTCGTTGGGCGGAAGCTGCACCATTAAAGGTTGTAAATACCAATCAGGTTATATTATTTTTGGAATTCTTTATCATAACAAGATTTGGTATCCCAGATTCCCTCGTCTTTGATAATGCTTCATATTTTTCATCAATTGAGTTAACTCAGTTTGCTTTAGAAAAGGGAATAAGAATCAGGTATTCAGCTAACTATCATCCCCATGGGAATGGTCTAGCTGAATCAATAAACAAAAATTTATTGAAAATTCTCAAAAGGACTATTCAGTTCACCATCGTAATTGGCATACAGAATTGGTCAATGCCCTTTGGGCAGACAGAGTAACTCCTAAGGCTGCAATAGGTAACTCACCATTCTTCTTAGTATATGGAACTAAAGCTATTTTACCACCAAACTTGTTCTTACCTTCATTACAGTTAGCTCGGTCTGTTCAAGATGAAGAGTGCCCAGCAATGGAAAAGAGAATTAATACTCTACTAAAGCTTGAGGAAGAAAGAGAAAAGTCAAAACAACACTTTACAAAACATCAACAGATTGTAAAATCTTGGTTTGACCAATCCTTTAGTTCCAATCGAGAATTTCAGGTGGGAGACTTAGTTTTAAAATGGGATAAAGTCCACGAGGATAAGAGAGATCATACTAAGTTTCAGAAACTGTGGTTAGGTCCCTTTGTTATTTCTAAGAAAATAGGCCCAAGTACCTTTCGATTGCAAACACTTGAAGGTCAGTCCGAAACATTCCCAGTGAATGGACTGATTCTGAAAAAATATTTCTGTTAAATTCTTTCTATCTTAAAATGTATATAATTTGTTTGCTGTTTGTAAATAAAGTTATATTTTTATACATAAACCATGTTTGCTGTTTGTAAATAAATTTATGTTTTTGTATATAAACCGAATTATAGTCCATAGAATTAAGGATGATGAGAAATTCATAAAACTTTTATAACTTTCAAACATCATTCTGTTATTTTCAGCTAGTTTTAATTCTGTTAGCCAATTACTTCAAACTGTCAAAATTTTGTATATAATCAGTCAGTAATCTTTAGTTAGCAGCTGAAGAAATAAATGTAAATAAATAAATCTTCAAGTTCAAAAGTCAGTTTGCTCATGAGCCTGAAAAAATTATGATATCTGAATGAAATCTTTTAAAAATTTGTTCAGGATGATCAAGATTTCTTAAATCTATAAAATACCTATCAGTGTTTTTATTTGTAAGTGTTACTCAGATTATTCCTCACCTTTTTATTTTCTTATAAAATTGGGGATAGCTTATTAAAATGTCTTCTTAGAAGCTTGTACTTTTGAAAAACTCTTACAGACCTCTATCATCAGTTTTCAAAAGTATTTACCATTTGAAAACTATTTAGGATTTGTTCCAGTCAATAAAATGCTAAAATGAGAGACGAAAGGTCTTAGTAATAAGCCGGTTCGATCAGAATCACAAATATCACTAGCATGACATTATTAGGAAACTAGTAATAGCTTTTGGTTTAAAAACCAAAAGATAAGGGGTCTCATCACGAGCCAGCTGATTCATTTTTTGGTGATATTAATGACTGACATTACCATTTGGTCACCATGCTGGGTAATGATCTCTCATTTTATGAAATTTAAAAGATGAAATTGAAAGAAAAACATAAATTTTGACTGAAGAATAGGAGGTCTCATCACGAGCCGGCCTAATCATGATCATCAGTGTTGTCTGGGATAACTTCATTTTTGATCACCAGGGTGATGGCTTTTGATTTAAAATTTAAAAGACAAGAGGTCTCATCACGAGCTGGCTTGCTTATTTCAGACAACTCTCATGAATGATACTATCACATTGGGACACCATACCTAGATAGTAGTCTTCAGTCAGAATTATTTTTTAAGGAAAAGAAAAAAGCAAACAAAAAGAAAATCATTATGTTTATGGAACAGATTCTGGAAAGTTTTCAGAAAAAGTACATTTCTATATGCTGATGGTGCAGGTTATTATTACTATGAAGTACTTTGTTTCGATCAAGATATTTTTAAGTTTATCCCTAACGAGATCTCTATTTCAAAAGATGGAATATTTTTGAGTTGTACTTATGAATATGAATAAAAATAATGGTTTTTATTTAGATAAAGAATTTTTGATGGTTTTTAATAAGTTTTAAGATTTTGTTTATATCATTGTAAGTTGTATGAGCAGATATAACTGGTTCACCCAGGTCGTTGCCATTTGTTGGCACCCCAACAACTCCCCTTGATTTTATTCAAAATAAAAGGGGGCCCCATATAATTTTGTAAATACTTAGCTTTTGTTTGCTTGATTCAACCAAACATCTGATGATCTCTTATTGATCCTTGACTTGTTATGTTTTGTTTCTCTTTGACTTGCTAGTTATAAAATAAGGACTTAGTGATATGAATCATCTATGCTGGTATGATATGATGACATCCTTTGATTGTGCATGATTGAAATTTTTTCTCTTTATCGTGTCTTAAGATCGTGCAACGAGTTTATGGTCTTTCGGTAAATTTATGCTATTTTGGTCCTTTGGAGTTCTTGATGTTTTTCCTGATTGGTTACATGATTTCAATTTGGGCTAAATTGGATTAAAATCATATTTCAACAGTTTCCTTGATTTTCAAACTTTGCTACATAAACAAAATTTTGGGTATTTGGGTGGATCATCATTTTGAAAACTCATTCTTCACCAATATATTTAATTTCTTGATTTTCTTATTATGAAGACAAAGTTATATAAACATTATTATGATCCTCAACATATTTCATTGGAATGACCATAAGTGTCACACACCTTCAACATACCAAGCAAATCCAGTTTCTAAGTGAATGGTAAGTGAATTGTCCCAACGTTTCTTTCATTGAAATGATTGAATCGGAAGATTTTTAGGCTTACGCCTCGCCATTGCGGAGAAGTAATAAGCTTCAGTCAGAATATTTGTTTTCGACGCATTTTCGACAAAATTTTGATTTTCACATCGGAACAGTTTGATACTACTTTTTCCGCTGTTTGCGGCTAAGAAAATTCTTTATCTTCCGCCATTTGCAGCTAAGAAAAATCTTTATCTTCCGCCATTGGTGGCTCCGAAATCCCTTTACATTCCGCTGTTGCGGCTCCCAAAGTGACTAATCACCCGATGTTGTGGCCGCAGAAAGATTAAACCCTTCCGATATGTTAGTTGTTTTCTCTTCCGATTTCGAACCTTATGTGGCGGGGCGTGATGTCCTTTATCTTCCGCTGTTTGCGGCTCCGATTTCCTTTATGTTCCACTATTGTGGCTCTCAAAGCTCTTTACGTTCCGTCGTCGCGGCTCCCAAAATCCTTAATGTTCCACCGTTGCGGATCTCAAAGTGACTAATCACCCGAAACGTAAAGTGCGCCACCCACCGATGCGGGCTGGTCTGTTCGTCGCATGCCCGTAGTCTTTTATCCTCCGCCCTTGCGGCTGTGAAAAGTTCTCATCTGCTGATGCCCATGTCTTTCCGACTTTCGATTGGGAGCTTTCCCGCCCATATTCTAGGTCAAATTTTTTTTCCGACTCCGATCGGCGAAGTGGTTAATTCGTTAAGAGGGATTTTAATGATTATTTCCATTTTCGGTTACATAATTTGCCTCTCTGTCAACAGGAAAAACAACTTTGTTGTGCATACTTGTAAAATCGCAGATTCTACAGGCACACATATATGAATTGTTTCTTTTGTTATTTTTGTTTCAATTGGGTTTTAATAAGATGCCTTTGTTTATCTAAAAACAGGTGGATATGTCATCGCTCTTCTCCATAGTTTAAGGACGTTTCTAATATGTTGGATTTCAGTTTGAAGACATGGCTGTTCATTAGAGACTGGCATTTTGAACCAGCCACAAATTGGCCAGTTCCTTTAAGCCAACAAATGTTTCAGATGTCAAATAATAGTTGTTGCATGGACAAATTGACATTTGAAGATAAGAAAGCAGTTACAGAATCGGTGATTCAGATTGCAGGTGCACTATTGAAGGATATGATAATTAAAAAACATTAAGTCCTAGACGTTCGATAGTTAATGAACTTGATGGTCTATTTTTAGCTTTAGTTGCATAGAATGAGGAAAGGTAGTTATTAGCCTTTGTTATAAAAACTCTGAAAACTTATTGTAATTGGGGATGGAGTGACTGAAGAGAGACATACTTGAGATATATTTTGATGCTGGTTTTATTTCCTTACTGAATTTTGATCTTTGGATATGGGATGTAACTGGAAATCTCCAAAGTTGATATCATGACTGGTATTGTTTTGGATACACTTTATCTTTCGGTATACGATCTTCTATTTTAAAATTAATACAATATGCTTTGTTATGCTTGTGTTTATTTATAATTTTCACTTTGTCAGCCAACCCATATTATATTTGGATTAATATGTCATTGTGACTGAATTTATTAGTATTTTTATTATAAATTCAAGATATAAGGATATTCATTTATGTTTGTTAGACATCATTTGTATTTTTACAGTGGTTTCATATTGTACATTATCTTTTATTCAAATATCTATGTTGGTTATTAGTTATTAATTAATTAAACTCTTCAGAAAATTGAAGTAACTGTTTATTTTCAGTCTCTCTGATGAGTTATGTTATAATAGATAGTTTGATGAGTATGACTTAAATATTTTTATTTAGATCATACAATTTATCTTTCTGTTCATCTTATATTAATTAATAATTGATATAGTATCTCAAAATTGCTCTCAGCTGAGATAGGATAGATAGGATAGATAGGATAGTCAAGATAGTTCAAATTAGTTTTATTTAGTATATTTTAATTAATAGCTATTAAATAGAATTTGTGCAATTTTAGAATAATGTAAACAGTCTTTTATATTCAGAAAAGTTAAATATAAAATTTCAAACAATCGAAGAATTTCCTTAAGAAAGCAAGTATAGGATAACATAGGCAGTTTCAATTAATATTTAGGGTTTAGTTGGATAGAAAAATAGCATTAGGATAGATTTTGCTGAATTTTAGTTTCTCCTTAAGAGAAAAATTCAGCTGGTAGCAGGACCATAACCTGTGAGATTTTGCTACTCCAAACACACCGGACGCTGCTTTAAGCTGATTGTGTGGGCATAATCTCCTTATTGGCCTTGGTCAGAAAATCAGGCCAACAGGTCCTGGGTAGTATTTTCTAGTTTGGAACATGCAGTAGCGGTCACGACAGAAGGATTTCCATAATGGCCAGCCCCGACCGGAATTCTCGAAGTTTTATCATAGTGCGCTTTGCCACGTCAACTCCCCATCTCCCGCGGTCTTGCAATATCCTCCTGCATCCCACCCACTAGATAGAAGGGGATGCCCAAATGGGCTGCCATGACATCGATTTTCTTGTGCATTAGGTGACAATCACCATTATGCTCCTTCTAGGCCTTCACCGGCTCCTCATCACCTTCACTCTTGGATTCCCTTGAGACAGAGGAGTGCCCAACCAGACTCATGTTCACCCAGTAAATCATGAGCATGTGGTCATAGGCTGAAGCTTTTCCCGCCGTGGAGCTTGGGTCAACAACCCAGTTAGTCAATTCCTTTCGGAGATCCTCAGAAGACATGGGTTTAACCTCCTCCCATAAGTTCCCAACCACCTTTTCAATTTCCAGTCGAATTCCCAGAGGCACACGGTCTTTGTAAAACTATGCCGCCTCTTGGTCATGTAACTGGACCCTCAAAGCTTGATGCTTCTTCCTCATGACTCCCTTGCCCTTTTTGTCTAGGGCATTGGAGGCTTCCCCTGGACGCTTATCACCTTTCAGAGAGCATTTGGGAGCCATACGTCTAGGGCCAATGAGGATATCCTTCAAATATCGTGAGATAATACCCTAGTCCTGAGAGCAAGTGCTTGGAATTGAAACAAACACAACTCAAAATTAGAAATTACTAAGGCCCTTCTACGAAAATAGATGAGGGGTAGCGGATCCTGCCCAAAATAAAAGGAGGTAGGAGTAATAATGTCCCAAACTTCCTTGTACTCTGCTTGTGTCATTCCACCCATACCAATGACATCCTTCGTACCTTTGTCTGCACCAAACATCCTTTATGCATTTATAACCCAATCTCTTTGCTGCTCCTCACCTTCCTTTCCCATTTCGTCATCCTTAATACCGTATCTACACATGACGTTGATGAAGCACATGGAAAGGCCAATTAACCAGGTGACCCCACATGGAATCACTCTTGGTTGTCCTGGGCGTGCTCTCGCCCTCTGTCGTCACCATTGAAACCATACTCTGGATGTTCCACCTGTGGCCTAGCGTCATAGTCCCGCGCGACCACTTGCTGACATTGTTGGGCCTAGGTCTCCGTACGAAATTCATCCATCGTGCTGTTTCAGAAACCTATGCCACCATCCACGCCAGCATTGGATAACATGTCAACCACCTTGTTGGTGTCGCGCCTGATGTGGATGAAAGTAACTGCTGAATTTTCAACAATCAGGGAGAGGAGGGTGTTTAGTTGAATTTCCAAGTGCTAGCTGGAAGAGACCTTCTCACATGTCTATCCACTCTCCAACCGCCTGGCCATGTGAATCAAAAAGTGGGTATCTCCTTCGATGATCGCTGGCATTCGGCCTTCCCTAACCAGACACTCGAAACCTCGGATTAGGCCCTGCAGTTCGGTTGAGTTATTGGTGTACGTTTTGATTGCACCCATATACATGGTAATGATCCTTCCTGTGTGGTCACAACAAACCCCCCCATAACCAGGAGGCCCAGGATTACCCCTAGAAGCCCCATCAAAATTCAACTTGAAGACCTTGAACGGGGGTGGAGACCATGAATTCGGACTTTATGGCTTACAAATCCTTTCTCTTCTTCACAAAACATCCATATAAGATCCGTCTAATCCCCAAATTTCTGCAACATGGCTCTCCTCCCTTGGGATGATCTTATCCTGGTCATGCCACTGCATGCTTTGAATCATGGATAGAAGGTTTTTTTTCAATGTTTTTCATACTACATCAGTATCATTTCTTTTGTCCCGAAATATCCTCCCATTCCTTTCCTTCCATATGCACCACATTGCCATTCCTAGAAATGCCTCCCAAAGGGTACGAATGATTCAATTCTTGAAGGAATTAGGGTGCCAGTATTTCAATGTTTGAGCTGATCGACGTCTCCTCCAGTCGCTCCTTCTGAACCCCATATCACCCTTGTCCTAGATGGTCGCTGCGAAGGGGCAACTATCCAGAAGATGTCCCATGTTTTCCTCATCCTGAAGACAAAGGAAGCACTATGAAGGCCCCTTGACTCCTCTCTTTTGAAGGCTCTTTCTTGTGAGGATTCTACCTTTGATAACCAACCAAGTGAATAGAGTCACCTTTGGCCACAGATTCAAAGTCCATAGCTTCCTCCAAATGCCTTCATCATCAACCTGGTTTCCTATCTTGATATTGTAGGCCTCCTTTATACTAAAAGACCCCTTCTCCAAGTAGCCCCATATTAATAGGTCTAGTCCCTCCTTGAACCGGATATAACGCTTATGGATCTCCTCTTAGAAAGACCTCCACTCCTCATCACTGATTAGGTCAGGTCTTACCTGAAAATTCCATTGCCGCTGCCCTTCCAGATCTAGGTCCCTCCAATATTGTCCCACCAATTCCCTGCCTTCCTCTATTCCTCTTTCTTGTATGTGCCTCCATCTTGGATTTGTCCCCAGTTTGGGTAGCTGGTTCCATGAATCCTCCTAGAAATTTGCGCTCCCCCCTCCCTTATCTCCCAAAATTTGTGCTCTTGCACAACTGCCCACTCACCGCTTTCATCCATATGGGAGATCCTATCAGATCCTCATTGAGCTGCACCAATTGATTTTTGGGTCTGTCTCGAGTGTATTTGATATGCCATAGCCTGGCCCAGGGTTCAACCATGTAATTGGAACACCACCACCAAAATGTTTCTCCTTGTATCTCAGCCATTATCTCATGGTATTGAAGCCCTAATCCCCCCTGCTCCTTGGGATGACAAATTCCCTCCCAGCTGACTAGGGAGAATTTATCCTTTGCCTCCCTACTATCCCAAAGGAAGTTCTTCTAGAGACTTTGAATTTCCTGAAGAAAAGGTGTATTGGCATATCTTATAGATCTACTTTTACAAGGACCAGTATGCTAAGAAAGTTTAGAGGTCGCAAGATCCAACTAGAAAGCCTCTGTTTCGATCTGTCTAAAAGTTCATGCCAAGAGGATTTCTTCAGCTTCCCCACCCCAAGAGGGACTCCTAGATATTTTTAAGGCATCACCCCTATTAAGAACCCTAAGATACAGATGATGTTCCTCTGAACAACGGGAGCAGTTTTCATGAAAAAGACCTGGGATTTATTGGCATTAAATGCTAAACCTGAAGCCTTAGAAAATAGATTTAGGCTCTTTTTGAAGCTTTGCACTTCTTGGAATGAAGGGTGCCCCATGATCATGTTGTCATCTACAAATTTATGGTGTGTCTGGGGGTCCATTCCCTCATGTAATTTGAGCCCCCGCAACTCCCCACTCCTAGCTTGAGTCTGAATAAGGCGACTTAGTCATTCTGCCATCAAAATGAAGAGAAAGGGTAACAAAGGATCACCTTGTATAATACCTTGGGAGGGTTGAAAGACTTTTGTTGGAGATCCATTCAGGAGTATGTTGAAAAAAGGGGTCGTAACCATGCCCATGAACCACTCCACCCACTTAGGACCAAACCAAAAATCCTCCAACATCTTGTCCATGTACTTCTAGCTTAATTGATCACACGCCTTTTCTATGTCCATCTTAAATAGCATACCTGGTCACCGTGTGCTTTTCATGGAGTGAATCACCTCATGGACAAGGATGACACCGTACAAAATCTGCCTCCCTTCCATAAACCCTAATTGTTCAGGGCTAATAAGACCAGGGAGGAGAGGTTTCAGGCGGTTTTCTATCACCTTGGATATGATCTTGTAAATCACATTGCAAAGGGCTATTGGTATAAACTTGTCCAGGCTATCTGCTCCAGCCTCCTTAGGGATTAAAGTCAGAAAGGTTGCATTGAATTCTTTGAGAAATCCCCTCTTGCTTCTGTATTCTTCAATAATATATAGAACCTCCTCCTTGATTATATCGCAAAAGTGATGAAATAAATTTGAGGTAAAGCCATCCAGACCTGGTGCTTTCCCGAGAGCCATCTGGTGGACCACTTCCTCAACCTCCTGCATGGCCACCGGTTTGATGTGCATCTCATTGTTTTCTCTAGTCACTATCCTGGGGATTACCCGTGTAATCATCTCTATGTCTCTCCCTCTATCACCCCCATCCTCACTCAGGATGTCAGAGAAATGCTGGGTGAGATCCTCTTCTATCTCCCTTCTGGTTTCCACTCAGCTTCCATCTGCTTTCTTGAGTTTATGAATTCTCAAGCTACTTCTGTTCTAGATAACTGAATTGTAGAAGAACTTAGTGTTCCTTTCCCGAAGCCACTTTACCCTTGAATTTTATTCCCAGAATATTCCTTCTTTCCTTTCCCTAGCTTCTAGCTGGAATAAGAGGTATTTTTCTGTGACCTTCATGGCCTCATCCCAACCATCTTCCATACCTTTCCTTATTGATAAGCTCAATCTTGCTTATCAGGCATTTTTATCTTCAAAAATATTCCCAAACTCTTCCCTGTTCCACGTACGGATTTTTTCCTTTAGGGATTTAATTAGATTCTACTCGAAATGATACATTATAGTTCCTGGGGGGGGTGGGGGGCGACTAACTCCTGCCACCACTTACTTTTGAAATGAAGTTTATACTATAAAAGTTATGGTTTTGGGTATTTTAGCTTTTAAGGTTTTGGGAAAAAAAGATATTTCAAATTTTTTATAAGAGGGGTGATTTTCATTGTAATAATGTATCCGTTATTCATAATATCATTAAGTGCGTGCTGCTTGATGTACCTTATATAGTTTCTAGCTCTTGTAACATAGAATTAGAGTGGGAAGTGTTTGAGTCTTGGTAAATTTTCTTTACCATTAGGAAGTGTCTAGAAGTACAAAGTCATTTCATGACTGTCCCGCTTTTAAAAGACAAGGCTTCCACATTTGTGTCTTTGATGCCTCTTGGAATGAGAATTACGGTCACTAGAGGTCGATTTCACTAGAGGTTGATTTATCAATTATAAACCTTTATGTGAGATTGCTTCGTCGCTTAAAGAGATTCATGAGACTCATCACCATTCAACACTTGAGATTGAGGAAGAGACAATGCTTATTTTTTATTTGCAGGTTGAATCCATAAACTGTAGAAACAAAGGTGAATCTTATTAATTATCAAATTTCCAATCATAAAATGTTCTGTGATATTTAAAAAAAAAATTCAAATTTCTAAGGATTTTATATAATTTTTGGGTAATTTTGGCGATTTCTATAGTAAAAAAATTAATCTTATGGATTTGGGCAAATCATATTAGAAAAAATGGAAAATAACGAATATGTTTTTGGAAAAAACCCACAAAAATTAGTTGATGGACTAAATTCTGCCCTTAAGCACGGATATGTAAGGAGATACCAATCACTTTCTGGCCATCATTTGATCTAGTGGATGTCTTGAAGGAGCTGCAATATAGAAGAGGTGTTTTACAACAAAGGAAGTTATCATCTCCATTTGAAGTTGAGTGTAATATCTCGATTTTGCCCCATTGCATTAAAATTGTATATGATGTAAATAGTGTTATTAAATCACGATGAGGAACTCAAGGCCAAGGACCTACCATGGATTTAGCATTTTATGTACCAACAATTAAAATCGATGCATATGGTTATCGTGCTAGCCAGACACATTATAATTCGAGACATCATGTAAATATGCAATTTAATAAAAATACCCACAACTAGCTATGCCAATGCAACAAAAGAGATGGGGGCATGATTTCACAAGGAATAGGGAGGGAAAATATTCTAACCCTTGAGCAAATAGGGTTGAACCAAATGTCAATTTGAGAACCCATAAATCTATCAACTACCTTTTTTGTCTATTATGCCCAATCATTTATTTCTTCCAGAGATTGGTTGAGGTAGTTAATGCCTTGGGTTTGGAAGAGTATGGCAATCAAATTCATATTGGGGAAGCCATCCATTTTGGGAAAATTGAATTTTGACTTATGGGGCAAGTAAATACCAAAACATGCATGCCCAAGTCATTATTCACCCATGTGTTTTACTCTCTCACACATCTGGAGCTTGTTGTGCGTTTTCCTTCACGATTTATGTTGTTTTCCTCATTCTTCCTTACCCATAAATTCATTTTTGTGTTTCTCAGTGGATGGGAAGAGGGATTTCATGATTTGTGGGTTTAGGGAGGTTGTTTTTTCCCATGTAATTCCCAAGAACGTTGCTGAAATAGAATTTATCTCCCACGGGTGATTTTCCTCATATGCAATTTTGTTTTTGTTTCCAAACTGTTTTTCTACAAACCCAACATGTGTTTTGCTGTTGTGTGCACCCTTGTATTAGTTTAAAAGAATTAGGAGTGGAAGAATCCCATAATTGGCTTGATAAAAAAATAGTGAAGAGAGGAACCTCACAGATATATCAAAAGGTGCTGGAAAATCTTCTATGCACACCCTAAAGAGCACTGGAAGGGAAGGTATGGCCCGAGGGAATGTGTAGCAGTGAAGGGGATACTTCCTTGTGTTGGGTGTGTAGGTATTATGGAATTCCAAGCTATATAGATATGGTGCATGTGTCCATAGCTCTATGGTTGAGCTCACTATATTAACAATTCAACCTTTCCACTGCCTTAGCATCCTGATAGACCCAACTGTGTTTGGCTTGGTTGAGTTTTGATGTGTATTTGGCTATGTGTGAGCCTGTTGTTCCCTAGTTCCTTATGGAAATCATGCCCAGCTTGGGGGTGGTAGTGGTGCTGAGAGATTGATGAGCCCACTGGCCTATGGTTGGTTGGAATGTTGCAATGAAATAGCTAGTTGCGGGATGGCTCCTTTTCAAGATAAGTATTTCTTGTGTTAATTCTGCAATGTATTTGATTTATGAATTATTATGAACATACTGAATGTGTTGAATGATATTTTCTTCCACTGTGTATTCACATGTATTATGCATATGTGTATGTATTTTATTTCAATGCATTTTATGTGTATGTTCATGGGGCTAGATCCCCGGTTGGATGATAGACAGAGCATCACTCGAGTCGCTTCCTCTCAGAGGGGAGGGGACTTGACATTGAGACGTTAGGAATACCATTTGTGACTAAGTAATTCTTTCCAAGGTGGATTTTCTTTGTAGTTGTTGGGGTCATGTCTCTTTGTAGTTGTTGTATGACAATGGTCACCAATCAAAGGAGCCACGACAAGGATTCGTGCACACATGAAAGAGGAGTTGCGAGACATGAAAGAGAATGAAACTGAGCCTAATCACTAACAACAGAGCCACATTATGTGCCCACATGAACTAGATTTATTTACCTGTGACAAAGACAATGGATTCTTAATAGTGTTTTCAAGAAAATTTGATTGTTTTACAACATATTTGATTGGTTTAGACAAAATTAGTTATGGCGTTGACACCAACTTTATCTTTTCAATAGAAATCCTATACAAAGCGAAAATCGAGATACAATTGAGTAACAAGAACCCGTGGAAAATAGTAAAACGAAATGAACAATCACCTATAATTTTAAAAAAAATGCGGGAATGCAAAGCCAAAGATGATAAGGCCAAAACCATAATTGGATTTTCTTTCTTTTAGTGTGAGCTACACCATGTAGATCAAGAAAAATCATCCAAGGAAATTTGAGATGGTTTGAAGAAGTTATTTTGAGCAAAAACAACGAGCACAAAGTTTTCTTTGAAGCTTTAGTTGTTTAGATACAAGATATCCACTGAATTCAAATACATTATGAGATTTTTATTTATACAAATAGCACAAGTCAAACCTGTGGTGGAGAAAGGGGATGCTAAATCCATCTTGTTATAAAAACAAGAATGTTATTTTCTCTCTCATTGAAATGTCTTCACAAACTTTGGAAGACATGATAGTTGTGCTCTTTGTTGAAGAAAATAAAACCATTGCCAAAGATACAAAATATGATTATCTACTTGAAAATACATTATACCAAACATACAGTTCTAACAAATTAGCTAAAGACAAATGGGAGATGGAATTTTGATATTGTAAGAAAATATGTTACAAAACTTGGAACTATAGATTTAGAGCCAATGATGTTATCTAGAGAAATATTTAGTACAAACCATATGTAGCTCATCTAGTCAATGTTGAATATCCAATAGATGCAGACAATGGTGATGACCCTGCTAAATAAATGACATTTTACATATATTTTAAGCAACCCACATTTTTAAGACAATAAGGGTTTTAATTTAGGTAAATTTTAACATTGATGGTTGCTTAGATAATTAGGGAGTTTGTGGATATTGGGAATTATGTCCTTACAAGAGTCATGCAATAGACATATATAACATTGTAGCTATCGTTCAATATAGATGGTTGTCCAATAATTTAGAATATTAGTAAACTCAGTAGCCTAGGGAGGTGGAATCTAGGAGATTGGGAGTTATACCTAGGTGCTACACCTCTACAAGGGTTATGAAGCAACTTGATGGAGCTCTCCTTGGTCCAATAATTGTTTTCGAAAGAAGAAAATTTGGAAGGATTATTGATTTGGATTACTCATGAGATATTGTTATTCACTAAGCATGTATGTGTTTGATTTTAGTAAATTTTGTTTTCAATACTATAATATTTAAGCGGGAGTGTTAGAATATAAAATTTACTTGTATAATAAAGTCACCTTATCCTACTCATCAACCTTATCCTATGAAGCTATGGACTATATATTATAACATACTAACCACACAACAAAAGGAACTGGAAAAATATAAATAAACTTGAGTGCTTTAAAAAAGACCGTGCCCACTATGAGTCATTCCATATTTTCCTCTCCATGCCTATAAAAACCTTGAATCATATTGTCATCATCATATTCCTCAATTCCTAGAACCTCTTGTTGCACTATTGCATCTTCCATACAAACTTTATTTATTGACCCAATGGAGTTGGGGGTTTATCTACCATTAATTGTGAACTTCTGATGAACCAAGAGTCATTGTAATGTCCCCATCCTTCAATCCGATGAGCAGGAGAGGAAATTACACTAATGCAGGTTTTTTAAATTTTCCCATAACCATGATTACAAATTCATGACAGTATAAACATGTGTGTAGATGTAGAAATGAAAATACACATCGAAAACACCTTGATCCACACACATAACATGCATATATACACATAATCATTACAAGCACCAAATAAACATTGCATATTCAAACACAAATGAGAATACTTATTTGTAGCAAAGAGAATCCAAGAAACTGACTTTGTAAGAATGATTTTCCACTCAACCATAGAAAATTTGTCCATCGTATACTCTTTCTGCAGAGAGGCACTCCAATCTAGGCTATGAGGCCACTAGGGAGAAGGAAACACCTACATGCTTCTCTTACTCAACCCACAACCCATTCTGCTTTACATATATAGCCAAAAATCTCATACAAACCTCTACAAAGATCTCACTCGGCCATTACAACCACGACACTTCTTCTAACTTCCCCACATAACACAAGGAATGCATCCCACTTCACTGATCCATAGTTCCCTTGGGTATTCCAACCCTTATAGTGCTTACTGGTGTGTGCAGTTAGAGTCCAATGTGTTGTATGCTGTTGGGGAACCTCCTGTAGCATAAATTATGGATTCTCAAGCATCCCAAAAGTAGCAGAACTCCATGGGTTTAAGGGTTCCTAGCTTTCCCAACCTATATTCTCACCTACAACCATCTAATTTCCATTTCAAAATTCATCCATGTCTTTAAATTCGAATTTTTGAGTTATGCATAGTTTGGTAATGGACATGAACAACAATGGCAAAACTCTACGTAATGTAGAAACATGCATGAGAGGATGCTAGATTGAGTGTTGACTCCAAGGGATATAACATGATGGTGAAAATATAATTGACATATATTCTGACCATAGAAGAAAATGACTGTTGACAACTGGCATAACTGTCACAACCCCCATGCTTCAATAATTGCATGAACTGACTTTTCCCACCAGCCTCACACATGCATTCAATGATTGGGTTTAATAGTCAAGATGAAGTAATTGGCTCATTTAAATATCATGGCAGAATTTGGATGAGTTCTAAGGTTGACACTTGGAAACAAGGGATCATGCCTCCAATAGACCCCCTTTCATATTCCCCTCTGGTGGAATCATAACTGCTATATTTATCTTTACACAACCATTTTGGACCATTTTATTATTTTCCAACAAAAAATACATACATTTTGAATTGGCATGATAAGCCAACCACACACACACACACACACACACACACACACATCCATTCACTAGTCGGATTGGCCTTAAGCTCCGCACTAGGAATCCATACTCGCATTTTACATCATTTACAAAATTTTGATTAAATACATTCCAAGTCTAAATTGGGGGTATTACAATCACGTTGTAATGCATGCTCACTTTTTAGATCAATATTTCCATTCTCAAAATGAGCTTGCTAAGCATAAAAATGATGTCCATTACTTTGGGTGAAGTGAAAAATTGCCTCTTATAGCATGCCTAACTTTTGGACCAACGACCTCAATACCTTTCTCTTGTCAAGAACCTCACATACAACACACATATTCTTATGAGCAAGCTTCACCATCAATTTGTCCCTAAAATGAAAGAAGCGTGTGCACTGAACTATCCTATCCTCAGGAGAACCCCTATTTGTAGGGATTAGTCAAACAACCTATTCATAAAACAAAATATATCAAGACATCATATGGGTCTTTCTTACCCAAAAAATGAAGGAAAGGTATAATACAAGGCTAGATATTGCTTAGGAATCAAATTGTAAGTATCCTCCATTCCAAGTATTCCCCAAAGTAGGCTAACCCTCTACACCCGTTTACTAGGATTGAGTTGGCCTGTGTAGAGAAAACTACCAAAATTCACTACAATGAAACTACAAAACATCCCATCAACATCAATGAAAACCACCTAACATTGGAAATTTGGTGTAAATAAGCTAGTATGGTCCATATGAAGCTGCCATGGTGAAATTGGTAAATGTGTTGCTCTTAAGAACTAGTGCGAGAGCATGATATTGATTCAAATTCAAGTGGTGAATTTTTTCTAGGAAGATCTCATCAATTTTTGGAACAACATGATCCATATACATATGCAGCCCTACAAAAGTGGCTTGTTTACCAAGTACTTAAGGTGGAATGATATGTGAATAATTTGAGTCATCCTCATAAATTCCCCTTGCACTAGTGTGGAAGCAAATGCATGGGAGGTATGGGGGGTGAGGGTGTCATTATTACACCAACATTGAAGTATTCACATCACCAACTATGCATCTACAACCCCATTCTTAGATGATTTAGGTTACAAGCATAATACTCATGGAATTAGACATGAGGTTGAACCACACCCATTTTGGACTATTTCCCATTTTTCTAAATTCATCGTTATGTTGGCCATGTTCTTTGTTTGATTCTACAACCATGAAGAATATGATAAAACTCAATATGATCAAAACTAGAAATCAAACCTCTTATATGAGTAAAATACCCCGTGAGGGATGATTATATATCACAAGACGATTTCCTTTCCCAATTATGAGTGAAGAGACTTCGAAAATTTATATTTTTTTTCCTTGTCTTGTAGAATCAATAAACCTTAGTAGATATCATGTACTTTTCTAGATGGTTTGTTGTCAATGTTAGAACCCAAGCACATTCTATATCTTGTTGTCCATCGGGGTTAATGATAAACCCCCCCATAGCTGTCACCCTTGGCCTCTAGTCGTATCATTTTCGCATGGAAGCTAATTCACTTCTTCATTTTAACCTTATTGATTCCTTTCCAAAAAATTAATGTGATAAGTGCACATAAACCTTCTAGGCCAATTGATTGAGTAGATATCCACCCTTGATTCCTAATATCTACAGCGTGAGAGTGCCCCACATGATTGAGTGTAAAGATATCTCTATCTTGTGGAGTTTCAATCAATTCTGTTGACAACCTTATTCGCTCTCCACATCACCAAATGTAGTCAACTCCAACTCTATCTCGATCTAGAACCCCTACTTTTCAGCCTAGATGCTTTCTAATCACTGAGAATCCATGAACTAGAGCCTCACATTGAATTGATACATTCTCTACACCCTTTTTGGGTTCCTAATCCAACATATGAAAGATACAAGGGTGATGTATTTTTGCTCAATTATTTTTCTCCACAACACTTGGATGTAAAAATTTGCCATAAAGTTTTTGCAACTAAAGAACTATCAAATAGATGAATGTTTTTCAAATACCTTCCACCCTCTTCCTTTGGTCCAGCTATAATCTTCCATTTGACTAGAGTAATTCCTTCATTTTCTTTGTTTCTAAACCAAAGGAATTTGAAACAATGTTTATATATATTTTTATAACTCCTTTACGAATATATGCCAAATAATTCCAAAACACTAGAACGACCTACAAGATTGAATTTTATTTATTGATTTAACTTTAAACCAAGTAACTATCTTGGGGAAAATCGTTAGGCACTTCCTGTCCTTTCAAGGATGGTACCTAGGGTAAACCCTAGATTCTTTAGGGCACAAGGACTAGTCAACAACATGGATTGAATTTGCTACAACAATATACTCATTTTGATCTCAACATATCATTTATGGGAATAGAATTGGGTGGGTAGGATAACTTTCCATCCCACAACCACTCGAGCTAGATCCAAATGACATTCCAAGATTGACTTTATTAAGGTGAACCTCCATTTTATGTAAAGTCATCTATGATGTCAATTAATAATCCTTGATTCAACCTTTTCAATCAACCATGCCCAAATGTTTTTTCCCATATCCAATTGTTTTATGGGAAGCCTATTTAAAACCATATTCATTAGTGTAATTTTATCATCTTGTTTCAGATCATGAATATATCCAATATTTCTATTAGGCTCCTTGCTTCCCTATAGTTATCACTATTTGAGAATAACAACACCTCATTTACATATAACTAATGTGCTAGAAAACAATCTTACTAGTTCTAAATATTGAGATAATCTCTCTCATTTTAACATCCACAATAGCTCCACTTAGACCCTTTGCAACTAATAAAAAAAGTAGAGGGGTAAAGGGAAACCCTTCCTTAGTCTCCTAGACACAACCTTAAGAATTTCAAAGCATAGCCATTAATAAGAATAGAAAAAAGGTTGAAGTAATACAATCCATGATTCACGTGACTATAGGAACATTGAATACCACATGCAAAAGCTTCAATCTCATATATAAATAGCTAAAGAGACAAAAGTAATACAATCCATAATCCATGCGACTACATATACAGTAAATCCCACATGCAATCAATCTTGCATATAACCAAATCACTTCGATATTCTTTAGACAGTCTAGTTTCAACAATATATTAGGGAGTTTTTTTGTTTTAATTGTATATAACACCTCTTGAAACCTATGGCCTCAAATATTTCGTTCCGACAAAAAACTCAAATCGCTTGAGATAAAACTTCATAAAAGAATTCTTTCCTCATTCCATATCTTAGCAATTATTTTGTAGAATTTATTGCACAAGGATATAGGTTTAAACTCATCAAAATATTTATGGTTATCTTTCTTTGGAATCAAGGCTAGAAAATAGAGTTAAAGGCCCCTAATACATCTCTAGATTAAGTTGTCTTCGATAAATTTGAGCATGAACTCTTCCACTAAATCATAAAATCCAGTACCTCTATAGTCCATCTGGTCATCCCAGGTTTTATCCTTCTGGAATGAAGCTAAAACTTATTTCAACTCCTCCTTTGAAGTTTCCTCTATCATGATTTGATTATAAAGAATATAATCAAAATAACCTAAACTACGAAATCAGGTTATTTTGATTATATTATTTATAACCTCTATTATGGTTGCATTCTATGGATATTTAAGGACAATTTGAAAATGCGAGACCCATCATTTTTCTAATTTTGAGCTTGTTAACAAAATTCCTTGTTGCATCTTTCATTTCATAGATCATGTTTATCATTTTCCAATGTCTAGAAAAGTTACTATGAAAAAAATTTGTATTCTCATCTCCCATCTATAACCATTATTGTTTTTAACTCCACTAAGCCTCTCTCCATTCTAGTATCCTCCTCTTCCTTAATTCCCAACTTTGTAACTTCAATTTCTCTTATTCACTTTAAATTCTTGTTTCATTCTCCTCAAATATTTCACCTATCTCCATTTCAACAAGTTTGAGATCATTATCCTTTTCCATTTTTATTTTATATAACAAAAACCCATTGCTCTTTTAACCTCATTTAAATCATTTTTAAACTAAACACTTATTGTCTCCATGTACTCCACATCATCATGAACCCATTCTTTCTTTATCGTTTCTAGAAAATCATCCTACAAACTTTGAGGATTAAACTTGAAGACGATGGCATGCTTATTTTCCTACTTTTCAACTTGGATAAGTGTTGGAAGGTGATTTAAAATTTCCTTTGTCTCCACCCAGGATTTGATCCTATTTCAATCATTCAATAAATCTTCAAAATCAACAAATTATTTAATCTCTTAGAAATCTTGATTTCTTTAACCCTATTGTTCCTCTGTGTTTGCATAAGCTTTATGGGCTCTACATCAACTAATACCACTTCAATTATGTATCTAAAGAAAATTTTCAAAATATCCATTCCATTGATCCCTCCACACCTTTAAAGTACAAAATGCAAAGTTTAGATCACCACCTAGGATGGCCTTTTCCTCCTTGATGCAACCCTTGAGAGAAGAAACTTTCTCGAAAATCCTGTATGTCTTCATAGGGACCATAATAGTTAATAATAAAGATATTTTGTCCCAAGTATTCGAACATAAACTCTATCCATATCCTTGGATCGAGAACACTAAATTGACATAAGGGAATTGTTTCTTTCATCCTATTAGATTATCCCTTGAGTTTCCTAAAGCATCTAATTCCAAAACATGATAGTGTCTAAATAATTTACACATATTCTCAACAACATTTTTACCCTCACTAATGGTTTCTTAAACCAAAACATCTTGTATTGATAGATAAAATTGTCATTTAGAGACTGGTGGGGTTTTGTTATACTCTAAGTACCCCTTTTATGGATATTTGCACATTCAATTGAATCTCTCTAAAGGATTTCTCTTAGGCAATGATAGTGCAAGACAATCATTTTATGAACAATGGATGGATCTAGTTTATTAATAGGGTCAAGGTGCAGCCCTGCTTTCCCCCTTATTTCCCAGATCTCTTTTTTCCCAATTTCTTGATTTCAAAGGACATCTACTAGTCCCTTTAGGTTCATATTTTCCCCATAGGGTCAAATTCCTAGTTGGAGGGATCCATTCGATAGTAAAACATTTAGAGGAGCTATTAGGATTGGAGAAAGTGCTCAAATTTTATTTCGTAGAATTATAAGTGAGGGAATCCTTCGAATAAGCTTCAACCTTTAGACTTTTTAGATCCCTTGAAGCCCTTAGTTTTTTTTGGAATCTCTATTGACAATGGGCATTTTTTTTCATTTGAACCAGAGTGGTCTGCTAAATAACATCTTGTATGATCTCATCTAACTAATTAAGTTGCAGGGCTGAAATCTGGTGGAAAATCAATTGGTTATCAGAGGAGCATTTCTCGCGGGCAATATGGAGTGTAGGCTAACAATTAGCTGGTATCGGGTCCTTGCAATGATGCATCAGGGAGGGGGTCGCTCCCCCTTCATCTCCAATACCCTGGACATGTCAATAAATCAAAAGTACAATGAAGGCCATAATGGAGGAAAAGAGGAGATCGAGGACGTTGAGGGATTTTGGGACCCCATCTTGATCAATGAAAAGGGGATTTGGAGGCTGCCTCCTGTGATCCCAGATGATTCCTTCACTTCATATCCGACCAAATAAGGTAAGAGAAAAGGTAGAACTCTGGAAGGAGAAAGATTTGATAGGAAAATTCATTGGAATCTGGCTGAAAGAAAGGGATCTGGTTCGATGGATCAAGAGCACTTGGAACCCCAAAGGACATTATGACCTGCACCTGGGTTCAAAGGGTTTCTTCAGCACCATCCTTTTCAATCAAGAGGATTGGGATCAAATCCTAGAAGGGGGGCCATATTTCATCTTTTAAGCGGGCCTCTATCTAATACCATGGAAAGAGAGATTCAATCCCGAGAAAGAGAATATGAGGGTTGCTCTAGTATGGATCCACTTGAACTCTTTGCTGTGCGAGTACTAGGATCTTGAAATCCTTCTAGATATTTGGAACACCCTGGGGGATTTTGTAAAAATAGAAGAACAAACTAAACAACATCGGTATACCACAGTTGCTCACATCTATGTCTATATGGATATGTCAAAAGAGATATTGGAAGCCATCAATCTAAACTGGGAAGATGAAGAATGGATGTAACCAATAAATTATGAACATATTCCATTTAGATGTAGAGAGTTCCATGATTATGGAAATTTCAGACTGAAATTTACAAAGAACAATAAAAAATCCCCGAACACCCAACAAACACAGGAAAAAATGGAAGACAAGGAAGGATTTGTTCAGATCAACAACAAAATAAATTCTAGATTGGGTCCCACGTAACAACATGGCAAAGGGCACAAAGGGGGAAAATCAAACAAAAACAAAGAATTTGTGATCCTGACTGAGAGGGAAGAAGAAGGAAGGATTGATGGAAAGGATGACTCTCAAGAACCCCAATCGAGCAAGATGGAATCCAAGTAGGGTGAGGAGCATGGGACAGAAGAGAAGATGGAGGCCATGGAGGAAGACGAGGTTGATGCCATGGAATTGGGGTAACTAGATCTAGATGAGAATGAGAAGGAATGTGAGAAAAAGGGGAAGGGCTATGTGTCTCAATGACAGTTGGAGCTCTTACAAGAAGTGATCATCAAAACAAGGGATATTCAACAACCCAAGATAAAAACGAACCCCTAGACATGAAACAAATGAAAACAACCTGAGGAGGATCTACAGAGAGGTAGGAAGACAAACAAGAAAACGATAGCTGAAATAAGAGTTAATCTTATTGAGTCAGGCCAGTATCCTATGATAGTAGCGACCTTTGAATTTAATCGAGTGAACCAATGAAAATAATCTCATGGAATATATGAGGCTGGAATCACCCCAGGAAAATTAAAACTATGGTAAATAAGCTCAAGATGGATAAACCGACAACTATTTTTATCCAAGAGACGAAGTGTAAATCTGAAACACTTGAGAAGGTTGGGTAGAATATTTGGAAAGGATATAGGACAGTGGCAGTAGATGCTAATGGGATGACATGAGGACTTGCAATTATCTGGCGCCCAAAACTTATCAACCTAAAAAATCCATGGGCAACCCGTTTTTCCTTAACGATGAATTTCATGGTCCTGGATTCAGGAGCAAAGGGAACCCTAACAAACATCTATGGCCCAAGTGTGTTCCATCAAAAACCCCCTTTTATGGACTTTTGATGATGGATAAAAGGGAAAGTAGGGAGTATACCATGGAAAATGGGTGGGGAATTCAATTTGATAACATCCCTAGGGGGAAATAAAGTGGGGAAATAGAGTTTGGATAGATCCCATGAATATTTCAGGGATTTCGTTGAACAAAGTCAACTAGTTAACCTGGAAACTGGAAATGGATGGTTTACATGGAACAATCGATGAGGTGGGGAACACCATGTAGCTTCTAGAATAGATATATTTTTAGTCATAGAAGACATTTCCAAAGAAGCATGAGAGGTGTCAGCTAGTGTACTTCCACCAGTTGGATCATATCACTGGCCGATCTACCCACAGTTGGATCGGTAAAGATCACCCTCAGAGGAAATCGTTAATATTTGAGCAATTATGGCTTGAGCACAAAGACTTAAAATCACTAGTCCAAAAGTGGTGGCAAGAAATATTCCCCCCTATAAGATCAAGAATGTACCAATTCCAACAGAATTTGAAGGCTCTAAAAGTGAGGATTCGTACTTGGAACAAATAATACTTTGGAAACATATTCCAGGACAAAAAACGTCTTATTGAAAAACTAGAAGGGATCCATATAAAGGGCATGAACGAAGGTCATGAGGAAGACCTCAAGCAACAAGAGAAAGACCTCCTTATCCATATTGATGCAAGGGAGTGACAAAAAGAAATATATTGGAAGAAAAAGTCAAGGAATCAATGGCTCCAGGAAGGAGAATGTAACACAAAATTCTTCCACAATACGGTGATACAAAACAAGTAACAATCGAAGATTCATAAACCGAGGAAGATAGATGGAAGGCATGTTGAGACAAGAACAGAGATAGAAGAAGAGTTGGTCAACCATTTCAAAAAAGTCATGATGGAGGACCAGATTAATAGACAACATGACATTGATAAAAATACTCAACTCATTTCGACAGTTGTCACTTAGGAGAACAATGAGATATTGATCAAACATAAATAACTACAAGAGGTGGAGGAGGAAATGCACCAAATGACATTGGAGAAGGCTCCTGGGACAGATGGTTTTACATGCAACTTTTTCCACTACTTTTGGGACCTCATAAAACAGGAAGTGTGGGAAATTATTGAGGAATTGCGCCAAGCTTAGGGATTCCTAAGGGATTTCAACATGACCTTCCTAACTCTAATCCCCAAGTCAGAGGGAGCGGATTCTCCAGGTAAGTTTATATGCATAGCTCTATGTAATGTCATTTACAAAATAATCTCTAAAGTGGTTTCTAATAGATTACAATCGATCGTCCCCTTCCTTATTATCCAAGAGCAATCAAGGTTTGTGGAAGGCAGACAAATCTTAGATGGCATTATCCTTGTTCATGAAGCTATATACTCCTTGAAACTCACCAAAAAACTAGGCATTTTGGTTAAGCTCAACATAGCCAAATCTTATGACAAATTGAGTTGGCAGTGTGTGAGGGAAGTCTTGAGGGCATTTGGATTTGGAAGAGAATAGATAGAGTGGGTCATGAACATGGTTTCATCCACTTTATTCTCAATTTTGATGAACTGATTAGCCATCCATAATTTGAATCCGACTTGAGGCATTCGTTAGGGGGGGCCCCTATCCCCCTTCCTGTTCATCATCATGTCTGAGGGCCTTAGTTGACTTATCTAGCCCTAGTCGTCTAGAGGGGAAATATGAGGTTTTAACCTCTACAGGGGAATGAACACGCAAACCCATCAACAGTTTGTAGATGACGCATGATAATGGGGAACCCTTCAATCCAAGAGGCAAGGTATTTCAAGAAGTGTTTAACTCTATTTTCCAAGGATTCTGGTTTAGAAGTAAATCCTAGAAAATATCAAATTTTTTTCTTCAACACCCCAAGGGTGTCGCAAAGGAACATCATTCACATCCTAGGTTACTCGGTTGGAACTCTTTCATCAAAGTATCTAGGCGCCCCTATGGTGGAAGGGATAATCGGGAAGGTTTCATGGTAGGATAGTCTAGATTGCATTAGGAAGAAGTTATATGGGTGGGAAATAAGGCCTTTAAACTTCCTGAGTAGACTTATCCTGGTGAAATTCCTCCTCCAGGCTATGCCAATTTATTTATTCTTAGTTTTGGATGCTTTAAAGGAAATACTCAAGGAAATACGCAGTATCCAACGTATTTTCCTATGGGGGGGAAATGAGAAAAATATAAAATCACATTGGTAGGATGGGTAAGGCCTTCCAACCAAAGGAAAGGGGAGGTCTAGGCCTCATGGATCAAAAGATAATAAGTGAGGTCCTAGGAGCCAAAATATGGTGGAGATGGTGCACCCATACGAACAAGCCTTAGGAAAAGTTGTGGCATATGAAGTATTCCCAAGACAAGTCAAGAAATGATCTGGTTTGAATAAGTGACAAAAAAATGGGCTTCGACATATGGATGACTGCCCAATGAAATAAAGATATTGTTCATGACCATAGATTTTGGGAAGTAAAAAATAGCCATGAAGGAAATTTTTGGGATGATTCATGGAATCAATTTCCTAAGATTTCAAACAACCCCCAATGGCAGATGGCAAGGGAAAGGGGTTTAAGAGAAGGAAGGATCAAAGAGTGCCAGTTTTGGTTTGAGCTAACCATTAATGGGGACTAGAGGAATGGAAAGGTCAGGAATGGTGGGAATGTTTGACAACTGCAGAAGAGCCAAAGGAGCTACAAGACATGATCAATGGAAGATGCATACAAAGACATGAATACCGGGACAGGTTAAGATGGGGATATTATCCGAGGGGAGTCTTCAGTATAAAGGATTCTTATAACATAAAGACTAGAAATGAGGAAGACCATAAATAAATTTGGAGAAAGATATGGATAAATCCTTGGCCAAAAGCCGCCACCTTCAACTAGCTGGTAGTAAAGAGAAGAATTTTGACACGGGAAATATAAGAAAAAGGGGTTTTGAGGGCCCTACGTAGTGCTTCCTGTGCCTCCATGATGAGGAGAAAATTAACCACCTTTTGGATGAATGCTCCTTCTCCTCAGCTCCCTAGGATCGGGGGAAACCATTTTTCGTAGTTCTCACCAAGTCAGAGACTAGTCGAATCAAACTCTCAAGAATTGGAACATGAAAGCGTTTCAGAATCCTATCCTCAACTTGATTTGGTCAATGTTCCCATGGATGTTGTCATGGGTTTTATGGAAGGAGAGGAATAACCGAATCTTCCAGGACAAGAAATCCATAGAAGAGGAAGTTTGGAAGAGAATAACTCATGACATCCAGGAGACAATGAGGAATAATCAGTGGATAGACAGGGACAAGGAGCTAACTAAACATGAGGATCGAATATAATAAGGATGGGGGCTCAGTAAAAATGACTTATGGGGGATACAAAAGTGAGATCTGGTCTGTCATCACTAGCATTTTTTAATCCAAAATCCAATGTCATAGATGTCCGATTTTCGACATCATGTTGTCGAACATCCAACAATCATATTCTTTTTTAAACGTCAGTTGCACTTCGGCAGATATCCAATAGTAAAATGAACACGTAAGATATCCAACTTATCCCAATCGGATATCTGACAAATCATCTTTTAATATGTCCATCAAATATCCGACAAATCTCACTGTATAGGACGTTGAAAATCCAAAAAAAATCACTGTATAGGAGGTCGGATTCTTTGTAAGTCCAAAAAATCTCACTGTATGACGACGACGTCATATTCTTTATAAGTGGTCGTCGTATTTTCAAGAACTTTAGTCGTCAGTGGTATGGCGATGGTGTCAAATATCCGATAAGTTTATACGTTGGTGGTATGGCGATGGCATCGGATATTATGGAAGTGGTCGTCAGATATTTGACAAGTTTATCCAGCGATGGTATGGCGATGGCGTCAGATATTATGGAAGTTCCCGTCAAATATCCGACGGATCTGTGGTATTTAAAAAAATAAATACAGATATCCCATGACATGAAAAAATTCACCTAAGATACATAAATATGATATAATATAGAGATGGAGATCATGTTGAAGAGTGGGTCCTCCTATTACTTAGGTTCTCACAATAAGTAAATGTGTTCAAATGCTATCCAAGTGATCTAAATAAAATATGAACTATCATGTACATAGAATTATGAAATAATGGTGGATGTTTTTCAGATGTTTTAGTATAGACTCAACCTTATTTGACGTAGATAAAAATCCATCTATACAGAAAGGAGCATGGTGCAGAAAGTAGTCAAATGGATGCTAATATAATGAATTAGAGTGAGAAGCTGATGAGGGTAATTTACAAAGTTGCATAATAATGTTATCCACAAAGCATAATATATACGTAACAAGTTAATAATGATATCATAGTAGCTATTATTCAACATTAACTATACCCATCTCAGTACTCAGTTCATGGTATGGTGGCACCAATTGAACAATCAACATTTACACATAGATACAAGACAAATGAAGTGCATGCATTATGGTGGGAGAAGCCTTTTCCAACACTAAATAAATCACAATGAGAATAATGAGAACCAAGTCAAGAAATGGTGTTTTTGGACCTTGCTTCCCATTCGGATCCCAGTCCAACATGATATTCACTTTAATTCCAAGAACACCCTGCAAATTACACGAAAACATTACACAAAAACTCCATGCAATAAATTCAACTTCATATCATAGAAATGTATTTGTAAATTTAATAAACTTCAATAAACAAAACAAGCACACACATTACTTTTATCTTATATCTAATAAGTATGCGAAAACCTTCACGCATATATCATATCAAAACCTTCACACGGGTGGGTTGAACCAATATTACTCTGTTCTAGCAATGCATCACTCAATGAAACCCCAAATAGCTTCCATATTCAAATCTATATTTCTGAGTAATGAAATATAAGTAGACAAAATGTCTTGGGTATCAAATTGATACAATTGCAAGTTAGTAAAGAGGGGAGAGTAAATGTGTTCTTCTTATCCATGTATCTATATCCCCTGCAGTAAGATATTAATGGACATCTCATAAAACTTAATTGAACTACTAAGGATACTGAATAAATACACTTGCAGAAAAGTCACTTTTCCACCTTCCTTAGGTTCTTCAACTATTGATGACCTCAAAATGAATTATGTAGGATCTTTATATAAATAAAGTGCATTTGATTTTGAATCTTCCATGAAGCTTTTTTATTATAATGATTTCTCTCATTCCCCAAAATCCCTAAATGTTTCAGGTACTATGTTTCCATTGGTATAATATGGATCATACGTAATAGAATGTTGAGCCATGGTTATTCAAGGACATAAAATATACAAGGAGCTTGCTATTCTAAGTGAAGAACCTACAAGTGAGGAAAATGACACTACAAAGTTGGGCATTTCTATAGATGTGTTGGAAGATTTATCAATGAAAAGTATTGATGACTTAGGCCATTTTCTCCTGAGTGAAGACAGATTACAAGGGGAAGAGAGAACATGAATATCTTAGATATGACACAAGTTATAAAATTGATAGTCCATTCAAGTGCCAAAATAGTTATTACTTGTAGGAAAATGACTCAGAGGAGGTTGAGAAAGATAAACATGAGGAAAGTCCATTAGAAAATATATATGGAATATGAAAAGGTGAGGTAGTAAGCCCATGAAAATTTGCCTTGTCAATATTCGACTCCATATCCTTGTTGTATGGAAAAATATCCTATGACTGGGGTGAGGTCATCAACATACCAATTTAAATAAAATCGACATCCAAAGTTATGCAAACATCAAGATAATGTTTGAATATAATGAAAGTAGGACTTGGTAATCAAAATTGTGTTCCCTACTTATGTAGGTTGGTCCAAGATTTTAGTAACCCTTCAACTTCGGATTCCAAACCTTCAACTCCTTCACTTGCATAATTGCAAAATAGAAACAATACCTTCATCAAATATTATGGCTACAGTAAAATAACTATGAATTGAGACAAAGATATAAGCCTACATTTAACCATACATTTGACCTATAAATTTGATATGTTTAATTTTTAAAGAATGCTTTAGAATTTGATATGTAATAGAAATCATGAACAATTTTCTATACAACAGTTAAAGGTGCTCTTACAGCTGATTTTACCACACATGGTTGATCACACTTTTATGGCCTTCCCTATTGCTCCGCAGACTCTTTGGACCCTACGGACCATTATTGTACCTTTGATGTTTCCAAGATCATCCCTAAAAACACCTATTATTTGCTATACACGAATTTTAATCCCTTTCTCACATATATAGGCGGATATTACCCTTAAACCTGCGTACATCGGGATGTGTGCATAAGTCCAAATATTTTTTGGAGTTTTCCTTGATGTGGATCCGAGTCACTTGTCTCTTGGCCTTCCATATGCCTCGAGATCACTTAGATTTGACCTTCCATTACCCCATTGAAGCACTATATAAGAAACCCCTTGGATACATTGAAGGAGAGGAATTGAAGAGCAAGAAAACTATAGTCCATTGTTGCCATAGCTTGCTTGTACTTGAGTCTGCATCCCTTTGTCCCTTGGAGCACTTTGTGTTCTTCCCAAGCTTGCCTTTGTTTGTGAGCTTTCTATCAAGAGATGGAGGATTAAGGTGGTGGAGGCCCAGGTGGAGGACTCAGTTTCTCTGGTTCGCAGACGTGTCGATAGAGGTTGTCACTTATATTATGTAATCTCTAATTTTATTAATAGAAATATCTTTTCGTATCCAATGATGTGCATTTAAATGAATATTGAATCCATGGATGTGTTTAATTGCTTATGCATTATTGATTATATATTCTAGAGTATGCCTAACACTATATTATATAGCATTCTTGCCTTGTTTACTATTGTTGAGAGTAAATTGCTAAAGCAAGCGGGCTTGGAAAAACCTCAATGGGGATCTACTTCAATCGTCCAGAATAAGGTATGTTTCGAGATCCTTTAGTGTTAGATGTTTTATTTCTCTTGCATATTGGGAAGGGATTGATTTTTGCGGTTTCTCTATCTGTTGTGGTACACCCCAAGCCAGAGGAATTTTTCTCCGTAACAGAATTGGCAACTATGCTGGGGACGTTTCTTGTTTTTCTTTGGGGTTTGGGGGCACAATGTGATTGATATTATTGACTTGCTCTCTGTTTCTCCCTGTTTTTATGTCACATTTTATAGTATGTTCATCCATTGACACTCCCCTTTATTGGTTTGACCCTTGGCCTTCTTTTTACCACTGTATTCTCTGTATACGCAGGTTTTTGGCCAAAATTCATGTACATACACGGATTTTTGGCCAAAAGTCGCGTATACATGCAGGTTTTTGGCCAAAATCCACGTATACATGCAGGTTTTTGGCCAAAAGTCGCATACATCGCAATTATTCTTTAAACAGTCTCGTACATCGTCCATTTTGGTTGAGTTTGATGTTGTGGGAAGTTGCTGGGTGGGTTGTGAGTGTGGTTATGTCTTCCTGGGTTCTTATGGTGTCTGTTGACTACTTGTTTTGTGACCAGAGACCCCTTTTTCATCGATTTTTCTTTGAATTAGTTTTAGTCATTTATCTTTTTGTTTTGACATTAGTGCATTACTCTTTTTGTCTCGATGTCTTGCTGGGCTTGTGTTTTATACTTGCTGCATAGACTGGGAGCTTTAGATGACTTTTATTGCATTTTTCATTATTTTGTATTGAAAAATACAAAATAGTTGCATGCTTACTTGCATCTTAGATATGGATTTGAGGAGGTACTTGCATTGGATTTATTGGATGAGGGTTGTGTTTAGGCTTTCATATAGGAAGGATTGCACTGACATTTTGAAAGGAATGATTTTTTATGCATCTCATGTAGTGGCATACCCTTTTTTTCATTTGACAAAGATTGCACTTAGCATGGTTTGTTATGGTGTGCACATTTATTTCACTACTGAGTCATAGTACCATGGGTTGCATGATCATTTCCATTTGAGTAATAACAACCATTAAAATAAACGCATAATTTAAAATGAACTACACATTTTTCTTTTATAGGGTTCACAAACAAGATCAGGATTTAGAGTGTTGGAATAGTTCATTGTGAGTTAATTTTCCAAGACTACTAAACATAAACAATTAGGTGTCTGTCTAGGTGAGATAGTGAAACCCTTGATATCATTAGTGTTTCTCAGGACGCTCCTCTTACACGGGATTTAAGCACGAGGCAGTGCACGTGATTGTGATTGGGATAACCTCTGGTCACTTTCTATGAGAACCAAAGATATTTCTAGGATCGTATTCGTATATGGGGAATCTTTTGAGTTTCGGGATTTGCTACCCTGCCCATACGGTCGATCCCGCTTATGACTATCTGCCTGAGCATTGGTTATATTAGGGTGACCTTAGTTTCCTTACCTAGGTATCACAGGGGGTACTTACAGAGGTTATTCTGTAGGTGTCTTGGCTAGGTAGAGGTCAGACATCACAATCTCTTTATGCATTGAAGCTGAGGGCCACTATAATTGGTTACGTACCTCCGCTTGTAGTGTATGGGAGTTTCGAGCCTCTCCTAGGTGAGACATACTTGCTGCATTCAGGAGCTCACATATCCTCCCCTTGGTTTGTTTGTATTTTGGCTGTAGATTTTCTTAGGAGTGTGCTCTTTGTGAGCTAGTTGGCCTTTGGGATTTCGGTTACTTGAGTATATTTACGCTCTCTTGAGTTTGGGTCCTTTTACCTTCGGCATTCCTGGTATCCTATCACCTGTCCTTGGTCCTAGTACGGACCCTGGTGTCGGACTTGAGGGCATCACAACCCCTTACCGTGCTCATAGATTTGGGAGTGGCCACATTCCGCCCTCTACTGCATTTGTGGAGGATGTTGACTCCCTTCTCTCGGTCTTTACATCGATGGTCACCCTCATGGGGGTGGTAGTGGATGCATGACTATTGGGTCTATAGCTTAATTTCATTTTTATGTCCCATCATTCACCGCATTGTTTCATTTGGGTGTAGTTGTCATGATCATTCCTCCCTATATCCTATAGTTTGGATTCTTTATTGACTATTTTGGGTTGTTTTGGACTAATATGGTTGTCATGTAGGGTCTAGTGTTTGTAAACTCTCTCTAAGGTTTCGACCGATTCGTGCCTATCATAGGTATTATGCTTGAACTGGCATATAGGTTAGGATATCACATCCACTAACACTTATGCATTGTCTTCTGACCGTTCCATTTTAACCTTAGGTATGAACGCATTCCATGGTATCACGAAACCTTCATGTTGTTGTTAGAAGTGGTACTATGTGAATGGTAGAACTTTCCTTAACATGGGTGTCCTAGTTAGCTCCCTTTTGAATTTGGTACCCATGTTGTGAGTCCTCTCTTAGGTCCGGGAGTCCCATTTAGTCTCGTCATGTCCTTGAGCAAGAACTTCATACTCCTCTTGAACTTTATGCTGGCCATTTCCTTGGGACTCCCTTGTATATCTCAAGTTGTAATTGCATTATCATGAGTTTTTCTTGCCTTATTAAGCCTTACGCCAACTTCTTTGAATTTGATTATCAGCCATATAGCACGAGCTTGTCTCATATCTAGCCAAGCAGAGCCTTTTTATATATCCTTTGCAGCTTGATTCCCCATTTTTTACGAGGAGGGGACTTTCCCATGAGTGTCGTTATCCTGCACATGTTTCCTTGAATTGAGCATAGGTATGTTCTACTGCTTGGAACTAGTTTGTTTGTCCCTTGACACTCTTCTCCTCCTAGATTTGTAGCTATAAAGCAATTTTATTCTTTTTCAAGATTTTCAAAATATCTGAAAAAGTCCAAATAAAATAAAAAACCCAAAATGCTGGATAGGAAAAGATGTTATATTTGGCAGCAGTCGATACGTGTCACCTTCAAACATAGCACTGTATATCAGATCTATTGGTTGGGTTATTATTTTGACTAGAGGATTGTACTCATTTTTCTGAGTTTATCTCCACCGACTGGTTAAGCTTCCAGTCCCTATGGAGCCTCTGTTGATTCCTCCTATGTCATAGAGATGTCTTAGTTTTTTATATCAAGTCTATGCTTCCTACATTCAATCACCATTCGCCTTTATGCTCTTGTTCAAAGGAAGTTGAAGCCTGAGTTGGCCATTCCTCAGTTGTCTTGACTTTGCATGTCGGCCATTCATGGTACTATTACTAGTTTGTGCACATATTGTTCGAGTCCTTCCACATTATACAACATTGTTGAGTACCTCATGTTGGTTGATGGGGGATACCTTAATGCCCTCCTTCCAATGGATTCCATCCCATTGACTTCAGATCATTTATTCTGGGATAGGAGTCTAGAGTCAATTGAGTGCCTTGAGACTTACAGTCATTAGTGGTAGGTTCTCTTGCCATCGATAGTTTTGGGAATACATCAATGTCCCCTGATTAATGGATTCTTCCAAGTGTTCGACCTCAACACATTTATTCGCACTTGTTAGATTGCACTCTAGTACATTGATTCCCATTTTCATTATCGGTGGGTGATCTCGTGTTTGTTAACGATATACATCAATGACCGGTAATCAGATGATGGAATACTATGTTTGACCTCGACACCTCTATTCACATAGTAGGACATGTACTCGTAGTGGTTTGTGTAGAATACTTTCCAGATTGGTGGCATTCCACATATGCTACCTTCTTGATCGTGCTAATGCTCATGAGATTTCAGCTCTTGTGACTTGATTCCAGTGTATGTCAGATATCTTCAGCGATTATGGAGATATTGATCCATTGTATATCTTCATCATGGAGATTCTGATCTATTATATATTGTATGTGATGATGACCACACATGTCACATTTTGTATATCATGCCTATTCATGGACATTGTACTCTTATGTATCCGGGACTGCTATATGTATTTGCAGTCATGTGCAGATATTGATTATTGTACTATATTGATAGATGGATGGTTATTCCACTTGGTTCTTCATCACTCCACTTCCAAGATGGATTTATAATGTATTTCGGCCATCATCCTACCCCTCTGACCTCACACATTAGGTGGCATCTGTTACAACTGATTTTACCACACATGGTTGATCACACTTTTATGGCCTTCCCTATCCCTCTGCAGACTCTTTGGACCCTATGGACCATTATTGTACCTTTGATGTTTCCAAGATCATCCCTAAAAACACCTATTATTTGCTTTATGCGACTTTTAATCGCTTTCTCACGTATATACGTGGATATTACCCTTAAACCTGTGTACATCGGGATGTGTGCATAAGTCCAAATATTTTTGGAGTTTTCCTTGATGTGGATTCGAGGCATTTGTCTCTTGGCCTTCCATATGCCTCAAGATCGCTTGGATTTGACCTTCGATTACCCCATTGAAGCACTATATAAGGAACCCCTTGGATACATTGAAGGAGAGGAATTGAAGAGCAAGAAAACTATAGCCCATTGTTTTCGTAGCTTGCTTGTCTGCATCCCTTTGTCCCTTAGAGAACTTTGTGTTCTTCCCAAGCTTTCCTTTGTTTGTGAGCTTGCTATCTAGAGATGGAGGATTGAGGTGGTGGAGGCCCAGGTGGAGGACTCAGTTTCTCTGGTTCGTAGACGTGCCAACAGAGGTTGTCACTTATGTAATCTCTGATTTAATTAACAGAAATATCTTTTCCTGTCCAATTATGTGCATTTAAATGAATATTGAATCCATGGATGCGTTTAATTGCTTATGCATTATTGATTATATATGCTAGAGTAAGTCTAACACTATATTATATAGCATGCTTTCCTTGTTTACTGTTGTTGAGATTAAATTGCTAAAGCAAGCAGGATTGGAAAAAGCTCAACGGGGATCTACTTGAGCGTTCGGAATAAGGTATGTTTGGAGATCCTTTAGTGTTAGATATTTTATTTCTCTTGCATATTGGCAAGGGCTTGATTTATGTGGTTTCTATGTCTGTTGTGGTACACCCCAAGCCATAGGAAGGTTTCTCCGTAATAGAATTGGCAACTCCGCTGGGGATGTTTCTTGTTTTTCTTTTGGGTTTGGGGGAACAATGTGCTTGATATTATTGACTTGCTCTCAGTTTCCCCCCATTTATGTGTCACATTTTATAGTATGTTCATCCATTGAAACTCCCCTTTATTGGTTTGACCTTGGCCTGCTTTTTACCACTTTCTTCTATGTATATGCAGGTTTTTGGCCAAAAGTCGCATATACATGTAGGTTTTTGGCCAAAATCCGTGTATACATGCAGGTTTTGGCCAAAATTTGTGTACATACGTAGTTGTTCTTTAAAAATCTGTGTACATCCTCCCTTTTGGTTTAGTTTGATGTTGTGGGAAGTTGCTGGGTGGGTTGTGAGTGTGGTTGGGTCTTCTTGGGTTCTTATGGTGTCTGTTGACTACTTCTTTTGTGGCCAGAGACCACTTTTACATTGATTTTTATTTGAATTAGTTTTAGTCATTTATATTTTTGTTTTTCCATTAGTGCATTACTCTTTTTGTCTCAGTGTCTTGCTGGGCTTGTGTTTTCTAATTGCTGCAGAGACTGGGAGCTTTAGATGACTTTTATTGCATTTTTCATTATTTTATATTGAAAAATACAAAATAGTTGCATGCTTACTTGCATCTTAGATATGGATTTTGGGAGGTACACGCAATGGATTGCTTGGATGAGAGTTGTGTTTAGGCTTTCATATAGGAAGGATTGCATTGACATTTTGAAAGGAATAAATTTTTTATGCATCTCATGTAGTGGCATACCCTGTTTTTCATTTGACAAAGATTGCACTTAGCATGGTTTGTTATGGTGTGCATATTTATTTCACTGCTGAGTCATAGCACCATGGGTTGCACGCTCATTTCCCTTTGAGTAATAACAACCATTAAAATCAACACATAATTTAAAATGAACTACACATTTTTCTTTTATAGGGTTCACAAACAAGATCAGGATTTAGAGTATTGGAATATTTCATTGTGATTTAATTTTCCAAGACTACTAAACACAAACAATTAGGTGTCTGTTCAGGTGAGATAGTGAAACCCTTGATATAATTAATGTTTCTCAGGATGCTCCTCTTACATGAGAGTTAAGCACGAGGAAGTGCATGCGATTGTGATTGGGATGACCCCTGGTCACTTTCTGTGAGCACCGAAGATATTTCTAGGATCATATTCATATATGGGGGCTCTTTTGAGTTTCGAGCTTTGCTACCCTCCCCATATGGTCGATCCTGCTTGCGATTGTCCGCCTGAGCATTCGTTATATTGGGGTGACCTTAGTTTCCTTACCTAGGTATCACAGGGGGTACTTACAGAGGTTATTCTATAGGTGTCCTGGTCAGGTAGAGGTCGGACAACAGAGTCTCTTTATGCATTGAAGCCAAGGGCCACTATAATTGGTTACGTACATCCGCTTGTAGTGTATGGGAGTTTCAAGCCTATCCTAGGTGAGACATACTTGCTGAATTTGGGAGCTCACATATCCTCCCCTTGGTTTGTTTTTATTTTGGATGTATATTTTCTTAGGAGTGTGCTCTTTGTGCGCTAGTTGGCCTTTGGGATCGCGGTTACTTGAGTATATTTATGCTCTCTTGAGTTTGGGTCCTTTTATCTTCGGCATGCCTGATATCCTATTACCCATACTTGGTCCTAGTACAGACCCTGGTGTCGGAATTGGGGCCATCACAGCCCCTTACCGTGCTCATAGATTTGGGAGCGGTCACATTCCGCCCTCTACTCCATTTGTGGAGGATGTTGACTCCCTTCTCTCGGTCTTTACACTGGTGGTCACCCTCATGGGGGTGGTAGTGGATGCATGAACATTGGGTCTACACCTTACTTTCATTTTTATATCCCATCATTCACCACATTGTTTCATTTGGGTGTAGTTGTCATGATCATTCCTCCCTATATCCTATAGTTTGGATTCTTTATTGATTATTTTGGGTTTTTTTGGACTAATATGGTTGTCATGTAGGGTCTAGTGTTTGTACACTCTCTCTGAGGTTTCAACCCGTTCATGCATATCACAGGTATTATGTCTGAACTGGCATATAGGTTAGGATATCACTTTCGCTTGGAATTATGCATAGAATTATGACCGTTCCATTTTAACCTTAGGTATGAAACCATTCCATGGTATCACAGAACCTTCATGATGTTTTTACAAGTGGTACTATGTGAATGGTAGAGCTTTCCTATACGTGGGTGTACTAGTTAGCTCCCTTTTTCATTTGGTACCCATGTTGTGAGTCCTCTCTTAGGTCCAGGAGTCCCTTTTAGTCCCACCATGTCCTTGAGCAAGAGCTTCACACTCCTCTTGAAATTTATGCTGGCCATTTCCCCGGGACTCCCTTGTATATGTCAATTTTTAATTGCATTATCATGAGTTTTGCTTGACTTATTGAGCCTTATGTCGGCTTCTTTGACTTTGATTATCAGCCATATAGCCCGATCTTGTCTCATGTCTAGCCAAGCAGAGACTTTTTATATATTCTTTGTAGGTTCATTTCCCAGTTTTTACCGGGAGGGGACTTTCCCCCGAGTGTCGTTATCCTACATATGTTTCCTTTCATTGAGCATAGGTATGTTTCGTTGCTTGGAACTAGTTTGTTTGTCCCTTGACACTCATCTCCTCCTAGATTTGTAACTATAAAGCACTTATATTCTTTTTCAAGCTTTTCAAAATATCTGAAAAAGTCCAAAAAGAAAAAAAAAACAAAAATCTGGACAGGAAAAGATGTTATCTTTAGCAGCAGTCAAGTTGTGTCGCCTTCGAACAGAGCACTGTATATCACATCCTTTGGCTGGGTTAGTAGTTTGACTTTAGAAGTTGTACTCATTTTTCTAAGTTTATCTCCACCGACTGGTTAAGCTTCCAATCCCTGTGGAGCCTCTATTGATGCCTCCTATGTTGCACAGATGTCCCAGTTTTGTATATCGAGTCTATGATGCCTACATCCAATCACCATTCTACTTTATGCTCTTGTTCGAAGGTAGTTTAATCCCGAGTTGACCATTCCTCAGCTGTATTGAATTTGCATGTTGGCCATTCCTGGTACTATTACTGGTTCATGCACATCTTGTTTGAGTCCTTCCACATTATACAATGTTGCTGAGTACCTTGTGTTGGTTGATGGGGGATGCCTTAATTCCCTCCTTCCAATGGATTCCATCCCATCGACTTCAGATCATTTATTATGGGATAGGAGTCTAGAGTCATTTGAGTGCCTTGAGACTTACAGTCATCAGTGGTAGGTTCTCTCGCCATCGATAGTTTTGGGAATACATCAATGTTCCCTGATCGATGGATTCTTCCAAGTGTTTGACCTCAACACATTTATTCGCACTTGATAGATTGCACTCTAGTACATTGATTCCCATTTTCATTATCGGTGGGTGATCTCGCATCTGTTAACGGTATAAATCAATGACCGATAATCAGACGATGGAATACTATGTTCAACCTCGACACCTCTATTCACATAGTAGGACATGTACTTGTAGCGGTTTGTGTAGAAGAATTCCCAGATTGGTGGCATTCCACATATGCTACCTCCTTGATCATGCCAGTGTTCATGAGATTTCAGCTCTCATGACTTGATTTCAGTGTATGTCAGATATCTTCAACCATTATGGATATCCTGATCCATTGTATATCTTCATCATGGAGATTCTGATTTATTTATATATTGTACGTGGCGATGACCACACATGTCACATTTTTTATATCATGCCTATTCATGGCCATTGTACTCTTATGTATCCGGGACTACTATATGTATTTGCAGTCATGTGCAGAGATTGATTATTGTACTATACTGATGGATGTGTTAGATTTTTATCATTTAAGAAGTATGATCTTAGGATTTTTAATGAGAGAATAACATTCACAACAATAAACACAAGAGACAAGAGACACAGAATTTTCCTCATGGAAACCATAAAGGAGGAAACCCCACAACTTCCTCAAAGATAGAATGAGCACCAATGGCAGTAGTAAAAGCCAAAAATAGAAAAGATGATCTCCACAGCTTGTTCTCTCTCTCACACTTGAGAGATATTCTCTTCTCTCACTCATGCACCCCAATGAGTGTGTGTGTGTGTGATAAATAGAGAGACTCACTCTCTATTTATATTCTTTCGTTCACTTAATGTTCACTTCAACATGTCGGCCCCACTTAACAATTAATTACTAGAGCCGACATCTTTAGGAGAGTCTAATAACCCTAGTGCCCCACAACTGTGGGGACTTTTCCCTACGATCAACAAGGAGGGTTAACCTTGACACAATTGAGGGGACTATTGCCCCGACTTACAATGGAGGATTAACCTCAATGACTTTACATGACTTGTTTACATTATTGAATCTCCCCATCAGAACATCGGGGCATGACATGAATCAATTGAATTATAGATACTTCTCATAATAAACATCAGGGTACAAATCATAAGATATACAAGTGAATACATTCCGAAGTTACAAATACATCAACACTCCCTCTTAACTAGGAAGGTATTCTCTCGACACAATTTATCAACACAAGTCTTCTTCTCTGTATCATCTGGATCATCATCAAGTCATATTCATCTTCAATTCATCTTCATCGTCAAGTCATCTTCATTGTCAAGTCATATTCATCAAGTCTGAATCATCACTTAATCTAGAGCATCACTAGATCATCACTGGATCATATCAAGTCTGGATCATCACTTGATCTGGATCATCATTAAAGATGGATCATCATTGGATCATCACTTGATCTGGATCATCATTAAAGTTGGATCATCATTATCATCACTGCTTCCGCTATCTCAATCAAATGGTGCTATCTCTTCATTCTTCTCATCATAGGAAGTTCTACAGAACCAACCCTTTTTCATGCTGGTTGTAGGCACAGCCTCCATGTAGGTATTTATCGACAGAGCCGACCCTTTTTCATGCTAGATGCACATCTACAGAGCCGGTCCTTTTTCATACTGGATGTATCATTAGAGATCTAGTTCTTTTTCATACTAGATGTGGCATCTACACAGAGCTAGTCCTTTTTCATACTAGATGTGTCATCACAGAGCTAGTCCTTTTTCATACTAGATGTGGCATCTACACAGCGCCAGTCCTTTTTCATACTGGATGTGTCATCATAGAGCTAGTCCTTTTTCATACTAGATGTGGGATCTACACAGAGTCAATCCTTTTTCATACTGGATGTGTCATCACAGAGCCAGCCCTTTTTCATGCTGGATGTGGGATCTACACAGAGCTAGTCCTTTTTCATACTAGATGTGTCATCATAGAGCCAACCCTTTTTCATGCTGGATGTGGGATCTACACAGAGCTAGTCATTTTTCATACTAGATGTGTCATCACAATGCCAACCCTTTTTCATGTTGGATGTGGGATCTACATAGAGCTAGTCCTTTTTCATACTAGATGTGTCATCACAGAGCCAACCCTTTTTCATGCTAGATGTGGCATCATTGCATACATATGACAATGGAAGGAACCAATCCTCTCACCATGCCACAACTCTTACATCTGACCATGGAAGGAACCACTCCTCTCACCATGTCATAAAGGCACAACACTTATATCTAACAATAGAAGGAACCAATCCTCTTACCATGTCATAAGGGCTCATGAAATCATCACTTCCCTTTGGAAGGAACCTCGATCTGGAGAACACCAAGCTTCTCCCTGATGTACTCAAAATTCACTCTAGCCATTTCTAGCATAGAATCACATCAGGGTTGATTACATCCAAGTATAACCTGCGAGCTTTGCCAGGATCGATTGCATCTGAGGACAACCTACATGACCATTTACGTCTGAGCAACCTATGAGCTTCACCAGGATTTATGCTTAGACAATCTATCTTACCAGCTATGGTAGAAATCCCTCTTTCAAGAGATCTCGATATGGATCACAAAATAGAGCTTCACTACTCCTCTCTGCATCATACCAAAATGCAAGTCAGATTAATAAAATCAAATAGTAGTTTTCAAAAGAAACATACTACCTCCCAAATCGCAAGTGGCAACATCTTTTTCCTCGGCTGTACTCAGTGCCACGTAGGACTCCATCCTATCAAACCAAGAGATCACACCTGATCTCATACTGAAGTAGCACCTCTTGAAGTGCTCTTCCTATCAATGTCATTGTCCTACCCAATACGAATCCACATAACCCTCCAGGTTAATCTTCTAATTCGCCTCATACTTGAGCCCATAATCAACTGTACCCTTCAGGTACCTTACTGCATGCTTTGCTACCATCTGGTGAACATGTCTCAATGTGTTCACATCAAAGCAAGTATCTGGTCTCGTATTCGTTAGGTACATCAAGGAATAAATCATCTGATGATACATCATGGCATCAACCGACTCTGATGAAGCAACATTCAATAGCTTCAGGTTCGATTCCATAGGTGTGGCCATGGCCTTGCAGTCCATCATCCCAAACCTCTTCAGTATATCTACTGCATATTTCCCTTACCCCAGGGATATTCTGCCACACCTCCATTCCTAGAAAGTAATGCATCAAATCCAAGTCCTTCATCTCAAACTCGACATCAAGTATCCTTCTTGCAACTTTAATGAGTTCCTCTTTTCTGTCAGGAACAAGTCATCGACATATAACAGGAGAAATACTGGTCTTCTGCCTTCAACCTTGAAGCAAAGGTTGGAATCTTCTTTACTCTTAGTAAATCCTAGAGTCATTAGTAATCTGTCCATCCTGTCGTACCATGTCAAACCTCAGGATCTTCTCTAGTCACTCCATCTGAAGCGAAGCATCTTACTCCCTCTATATTTTGTACTCTATGCACTGAAACATTATGTACTGGAGTGACAAGTAGCTTCCTCTGCTACTAATATTCTATGTATCCATCTAGGGTCACTGGATACCAATATCCTCTATTTTGAACCTTTTCAAAATTTCTTCTCGCACCCATCTCTGAGCTTGTCATCCTCTATATACTTTCATCTTCAACCTTGTAGCAAAGGTTCAGATCTTCATCAAGCTCCGCATGTATGTGTTATCCCATGGGTGTCTTCTGAGCTCATATAAGGCCTTCTTTTATTTGCACACATGATTCTGCCTGTCATGTGTCTCAAATCCCACTGGCCGCAAATGTCTCTTTGTAGTCTATGCCTTCTTTTTGTGAGAAGACTCATGGTACGAATCCTACCTTGTATCCCACGATGTTTCCATTTACTATATGATTGAACTATGAACTTCCCTTCAGGTCTCGATATTGCATCCTAGGAATCATTCTTCTTGGCTACTTCTTCATAGCTGGAAGGTTCTGCATCAATGGTGTCACTGCATTTGCCATATTATTCTTCATCTTGGATTCTTTCTTGAATTGTCGTCACTTGTTCTTCGGAACAAGTCTCATCCTTCTTTGCTTGTAGGTGATTGTACGCGATATTTTCTACAAGTCAAATGCATTAGTTGTATGGTTAGAAACATTTAATAAGGAATATTCATAATGGCAAATTCTTATGCATACATATATGATCATGCAACTATTTTATCCAATACAACATTCATCCATATCTCACAGAAAATTTTCTAGATGCCTTCCATCTCTACCAGGACAACATTTAGATTGTGCATTAATCCAATATGTCGGCAAAGAGGTTTCATTCTAGATAAGTAGCAATGGAGAGTTGTATAGCACCATGAGCTACTTACCCCTCACATGCATATTAGTATTATACTGTCATTAATGCAAACATTCTATTATGCATAATACATCAACTAAATATAAACAAATGCATAACAAAACAATATCATGAAATGACAATTGAATACTTATCTTTATTTGTTTCATGGGTAGACTCCTTCTTGAGCCTTCAGCTTCATCATCTTCTTCATTCATCATTTCTTATCCAAATTCTAAAATGGATAAGAGGTTCTTCAAGAATTTAGTTATTCATATTCCTCATCGCTTGAGGTATCTTCTTTGGATCATGAGAGCTTGATCTTCAGTTTCTCCCATCTTCTCTTTTCTTTTTATGAGTTGAGCTTCTTTTTCTTGTGTGCACTCTTCCCAGAGTCTACTGAAAGTAATCACTTCCTTTCAGCACACATTCCTTGAATGAATGCATCCCATGATCCTAGGAGGCCATTCAAGGTGGCTATCACCACTTCTGCATTTTCCACTTCTTTTTCTACTGCTACAAGTTGTTGTTTGATTTGAGAGACCTTCGTAAAGTTATGGTCTCTGCATTCTGGATCTTCACGTTCTACAACTATTTTCTCAAAGTCATCTTCTGATTTATGTTCTTCCCTTAAAATATCTTGGTCAAGGAGTCAAACATCTCTTTCAGTGTCTATAGGGAAGACACTTATGGTATAAAGTGATCCATGATTGAATCAGTAATGATATTCTTGACCTTGACCAAGTTCTTCTTGTGTAAGGCTTTTAGCCTCATCTCTCCCTGGAACTGGAACCTCTCTACTTAAGTAGGTGTCCAATTCATTCTTCAGATAGATCATATACTCTCATGCTTGGAAGTTTTCAACTTTACCAAGCTTGTCATCAAGCTGATGTGATATATCACTTTGAAATGAGAACCTCAAATGAAAATAGCAATAGATTAGATCTTACCGATTTGAGGTGTCTGTCTTGGTTCCAGAGCTGGCTGATCTAGGGTTTGTCAGAGAAACCCTAATTTTCAAAACTTAGAATCTTTAAGATTTGGTTGGATATAAATATAGAAATCTTCAATTTCAGCTGTCCAATATACTCATTTTCTGAAAACAGTGGAGGGAAGCTCCCGTAACAGGAAGCCCTAGTTTACCAATTTCTTCTACAGAAATGCCTGATACTGTTTCTGTGGTATCTCTAAAAATTACTACTCTTCTGTGTCTAAAAATTTGCACTGAGGTAGCCTCACCTGTCCCTATTCAAAAACCAAAGGTTTCATCGGAATTGGTTTCACCAGTTGGGACTTATTATTGTTTTCCCAAGGTGACCTATTTCAGGACTGTTCAACATAGCGAAGTTGTACAGACTTCCATGTGTCACTGTTTCATATTTGGGGTCTGAAAATTCTACCACAGAAATTAAAGTGTGTGCAATTTTTGGAACATCTTTAGAAATTTCATTGGGACCTTTGTAGCCCGAGGTATAGAAGTTCTCCCCAGGTGTCCTGTTTAGGGATGAATCCTAGAAGAGGCTGGAACCCTAACTTGGAGGGATAATATCTCCTAGAATATAGCGAATATAAGGCTGAAAGTTGGACACAGTGTAAATCAGGATCTTATATTCATCCTGTGAATGTTTCAGCTCTTGATCCTTCTCCAATCCCGAGATATAGCGAATGTACAAAACCTTTTCAGTTTTAGTATTTTAGGGTTTTTCCAGCCTGGGCTCAAAACAGGGTTTGACTTTTTCCGGAGTTATACCCAACCAAAAATCTTGACCCATGTCTCTAAACTTTGATTTTTATGAGGAGAGAAATCCTATGCTGGGCTCACTCAAAAATTCTTCTTCTGTAAGAAGCCCTAATTTCCCGCATAAAAAACTGAAAATGTACGGAATCGAATTCCGCTTCAACGGAAAGATGCGCTCTTCAATGGAGAGTCAGCCTAGTATAATTTTTTCTGATGGATTGTGGAGAGAGACCCAAAAAGTAAGGAACCATAGCTTCTACAGTTGCACAATGTCTTCTTCTTAGGTTAGCTCTGATACCATGTTAGATTTTTATCATTTAAGCAATATGATCTTAGGATCTTATCTGAGAGAATAACATGCACAGCAATAAACACAAGAGACAAGAGACGAAAATAATTTTACTTGGGGAAACCATAAAGGAGAAAACCTCGCAACTTCCTCAGAGATATAATGAGCACCAATGACAGCAGTAAAAACTGAAAACAGAAAAGATGATCTCCACAGCTTGTTCTCTCTCTCACACTTGAGAGAGCTTCTCTTCTCTCACTCATGCACCCCAATCAGTGAGTGTGTGTGTGATAAATAGAGAGATTCACTCTCTATTTATATTCTTTCATTCACTTAATGTCAAATTCAACATGTTGGCCCCACTTAACAATTACTTACTAGAGCTGACATCTCTAGGAGAGTTTAATAACCCTAGTGCTCCACAACTGTGGGGACTTTTCCCTCCGATCAACAAGGAGGGTTAACCTTGACACAATTGAGGGGACTATTTCCCTGACTTACAATGGAGGGCTAACCTCAATGACTTTACATGACTTGTTTACATTATTTAATCTCCCGATCGTAACATCGGGGCATGACATGACTTAATTACATTATATATACTTCCCAAAATAAACATCGGGGTACAGTACATAAGATATACAAGTGACTACATTCCGAAGTTACAAATACATCAACATGATGGATGGTTCTTCCACCTGGTTCTTCATCACTCCACTTCTGGGATGGATTTATAATGTATTTCAGCCATCATGTTACCCCTCTGACCTTACACATTAGGGGGCATATGTTACAGTTGATTTTACCACAAATGGTTGATCACACTTTTATGGCCTTCCCTGTCCCTCTGCAGACTCTTTGGACCCTATGGACCATTAATGTACCTTTGATGTTTCCAATATCATCCCTAAAAACACCTATTATTTGTTGTACGTAACTTTAAATCCCTTTCTCATGTATATACACGGATATTACCCTTAAACCTGCGTACATCGGGATGTTCGCATAAGTCCAAATATTTTTGGAGTTTTCCTTGATGTGCATCCGAGTCACTTGTCTCTTGGCCTTTCATATGTCTCGATATCACTCGTATTTGACCTACCATTACCCCATTGAAGCACTATATAAGGAACCCCTTGGATACATTGAAGGAGAGGAATTGAAGAGTAAGAAAACTATAGTCCATTGTTTCCATAGCTTGTCATTACTTGAGTCTGCATCCCTTTGTCCGTTGGAGCACTTTGTGTTCTTCCCAATATTTCCTTTATTTGTGAGCTTGTTATTGAGAGATGGAGGATTGAGGTGGTGGAGGCCCAGGTGGAGGACTCGCAGACGTGCCGACAGAGGTTGTCACTTATGTAATCTCTGATTTTATTAATAGAAATATCTTTTCCTATCCAATGATGTGCATTTAAATGAATATTGAATCCATGGATATGTTTAATTGCTTATGCATTATTGATTATATATGCTAGAGTAGGCCTAACACTATATTGTATAGCATGCTTGCCTTGTTTACTGTTGTTGAGAGTAAATTGCTAAAGCAAGCAGGATTGGAAAAAGCTCAACGGGGATCTACTTCAACCGTCCGGAATAAGGTATGTTTCGAGATCCTTTAGTGTTAGATGTTTTATTTCTCTTGCATATTGGGAAGGGATTGATTTATGCGGTTTCTCTGTCTGTTGTGGTACACCCCAAGCCATAGGAAGTTTTCTCCGTAACATGTGAAAATGATGGAAAACAAATCATAGTAAATATCATATTCAAAGCAACAATATGAGGGTAAAATATCTTATGTTTCTAACAGTTCTGGCAATAAAAATGAAAAAATGAAAAGATGCAAATTTGCATTGATACATCATCCCTCTTGATGTCCCTTTTATTGTGTTTGATCTTTGGAGGAACATAAAATCATGATATAATATGAGATAAAATAATTTAGTAATGTTTGGGAATGACCAAAGAATAGGTTGTTGTGGATTGAAAATATAGTCATTAGACACCTCAAAGTGGCAGTGTCAATATCACTCCTAAATACTAATCAAAGATACAAAGAAAGAAAAAAAGAGAAATACATGAGAATGGCAAACTGGAAGCTAAACTACTAAACCTTGGAAAGAAAATAGGAACTAATCAATATCAAATATATAAGTATAAGAAGATGAGGGAGGTTAGGAATCCTTGTCATCATCAATTATTGTGATGGAACCCATGCATCCATGTCAAGGAAGATTGCACGATGCTTAACACCTACAATAATTGAGGCATGCAAAATAAGGACGTAATGGGCCTGTGGTGCAAGGTTTGGAGTAGTCTCACAATATATCTAGTTTGTGAATGATCACTTCCTATCTGTATAAGGTTATACACCCATGAAAAGGATAATGAAAGAATATGGCAACATAACCTCCAAAATCATGGAATAAGTAGTGGTATCCTCCCCAGATCTCATAAAGAACATGACATCTAAATATTGAGCCATCTCTAGGAAATGGTATAACTAGAAAATATACTCCATTAGCGAGATATGGTGGTTTGATTCAACTCGTAAATGTTGAGACCAACCCATAGCTAACCGAACACAATTTTGAGGCCATGTGACCAATGGCATTAAATGTAATTGAGACAACAATGAAACCATCCTTCAACTATAAAATGAACCCATTGGCCATTGTAGAAGATCATTTTTGGAACAAGATTTTGAGGAGATTAAGGGAAAGATGGTTATAGGTTTGATATTTCCTATAAAAGAGTCTATTTGGATTAATCACATTGTTAATTAGAGCAACAAAGATATGGATGGTCTCAAGTTCTGTTTGGATTTTAGAAGGTAGTTATTCATGTATGTGGGAAATGAAGCATGCTCTTTTACATATTTATTCTTTGAATACCATCAAGTCAAGATGGAAAAAGAGGACAACAAAATACCTCATTCACCATTGAACTGAGTTTTTTTGCTTACAATGTTATTTTTTTTTGGACTCAATAATTCACTAGCTGTCTTCTCTATAATTGTGTACAAAAAATGCCAATAGTTTTGAAAGAACTATGAAAATGGATTCCTATAAATAAAATTGTTTAAAGCAGCTACAATTTAAAAGTATGTCATGATATTGCATCATTGCTCTTATCCGTGTCCTGTAAATACACATATGTTGTTGATACTTATAATTTCTTGGAATAACTTCCCTTGATTTGTGGAGCTTGACAATGTCTACATTTTCCTTATCTTTCAAAACATATTTCAACATACTACAAATATTTTCTTGTTGCAATAATTTCATGGTAGGACCCCTCAAATAAAGATTTGATTGTTTATGAAATAAAAAAAATGAAGCTATAAAAATACAGTCTCAGTAGTCTCAATGAAGAAAAACAACATTAATAATGAACATTTTATGTTTGATGAACATTTGACTTTAATAATGTAAATTACAATAATATTGAACTAAAATAATGGGTAATAAGAGTCCACTCGAGGAAACATGGAGAACACAGAAACAAAATATATAAGACCACCGATCACATCAAAATGCCAATTTTTCTTCTGAAATTTCAAAATGTTTCCCAAAGCTATGTGTAACAAGTTCCAAAGGATGAGTGAAATAGCCATAGTAAAATTTCAACACTACCATTATACACCAGAAGAAATTTTATAAGTCATGGAATACACGCTATGAAAATAATCCTTCAAAGAAATAACTGTGGGAAATGGATAATTCCTCACCATTCATTGAGATCCTCTTTGTTTCGAGAATAATTTAATATTCTCTACTTAACAGGGCCAACCACGTGAAGGTGAAATCTCTTATGGCCCCTCCCACCCTCACATCACTCTCAATTCCCCATACCCAATGCATGTACTTGAAATTTTTTTTTACATGCAAATTCATGTAGATTTCATCATAAACAAACATTTACCATTCATTCAATAAAAGATAAATTTCATTAAAATATTCATTCATTCAGTCAAAAAATTCATTCAATAAAAGCTAAAATTCATTAAACCATTCATTCATTCAGTCAACACATTCATTCGATAAAATCTAACATTCATTAAACCGTTCATTCATTCAGTACGCAAAAAACCATGCACGACATTATATTATCAAAAATAATTACACAATATTTCTTTAGTCACTTCTTTCTAATTTCTCTTCTCTTTACAAAATCAACAAGAAGCGCATCTTTTGAAATTTGTCGTTCAGTTCTTGGTGCTTCATCAACTTGCCGTGATGTCTACCTAGTTGAGTGTTCACGATGTGGATTTTACGGCAAGGGGTTCAGATTTGCTACAATAAAGTGAAAATGTTGCATACATATATTTTGTTATTATAATTACAAATATTTCATTAAAAAAAACTTTACAAAGGTGTTTTTTACATGTTGTGGTTTCATCATGTTCTTCATGTTCATGTCCAGGATCAACCTGTACATTGTGACCCTCTAGACGCTCTGCAGTTGAAATATGGAGAAGTACAATTAATGTTCACCATCTACAACTCTATATATAAAATTGTAGCATATGAATAAATTCATTACCAGGATTCAAAGCATGATCTTCAATTGTTTGATGTCCATCGTCGACATTAAGGGGATCATTGCTTTCTTGCTCAAAATAGAATCAACATTTTATGTCAATTATTTATAACGAATAGATTGTACAAGTAATACATATTCATTATAATATAAATATTTTATATACCCGTGCACCATATGGATTACCAGAAGACCGTGTTTGCCTAGAAAATATTTTTTGGCATTCAACAATAGCTTGAAAGCCGTGTTGGAAGCCAAGCTTCAAGTATTCCTCAGTGACACTTCTTTGAATCGGTCGGCCTGCAGATTTGCATAACGTCATTAATTTTACATTTTGCGGCACAATAAAACAAAAATAACGTGCAATTTATTATTTGGATGCATTATCAATTTTTTGATACTTATAATTCATGCCGCCAAATTCGAATAACGACCAGGCCCAAGCTTGTGCTGACAAATTTTTTCTAGTCTTGCCTTTATAGCCTTTGATGTGTCTGATAGCCTATGTAAGTGTTGAAATACGTTAGATGTTCCAAATTCGATATAAAAATTAATAATAATAATGGTTAGCATTACATTGTGGAAATTATTGCATACCTCCCTGTGCCTAGTGGTCGCTTTCCTTTTTTTCTCAGATCCCTCTCCTTTCCATCTTCCACTAGGGATTTCCATTCTCTTGCTGGAATCATTGGAGGACGTTCATACCTAGGGTTCCTTTCTAGGTGAAACCTATATTGGTCTCGGATAATCTTCATATGTTGTCCAACCTTCTTTAGGATAGAGGCTCAATCAAAGGTCTCATTGCCGAACAGACTAACCAACCGATTAGTGAGCTCATCCTTAAAATTTTTCATTTGTCTATCCCACCTTGTGCGGATGGTGGGACCGAATATCTCCAAGGAAAAATCATTTATATTTTTATAAAAAAACAATAATTCCTACAAAATGATCATGCCATCATTAGTTGAAAAAAATGTTTTATCGGTATATTACAATCAAATTATAAACACTAACTTGAACAATGTATAATTACTTGGGATATTATCTATCTTTATTGGAATGAGATCTTTGTCCACCAAAAATGTTGTCTGTATTGTACCCATGCTAATGAAATGGAAAGATCCAGAAAATGCTGCTTCAACAATATCAATACCGGCAGACTCTGCATCCACCCCTTCTTCTGCACATTATGGTGTGCGTTAACCACTAGTAGGTGCACTCTCTGCTGGCCTCGGGGGTGTCATAGAATGCGTTTTCGACTGTTCAATTGACAACAATGGCACATGAGTTGATGCACGACGAGTTGCTTGCTCATGTGGCAACTGATATCCATGAGCATCACTGGGACCAACACCGCCTTGACCACTAGTGTGTGGTCACAAAAATCCTTGTAAATACAAACCATATTTTATAAGTTCACTATCATTTAAAACTAAAAATTATAAAGTTCTAAATGAATTTATATTATGATTCAATATTCCACAACTTACTTGCAAGGCATGGGATCTCTTTATCAACACTTCAACCTTTTCTTTAATCTCGCTTGTCTGTGGAATAATTAATAGTAGATGAAAGATATCCTCATTAATTTTTTTCAAGGTCTTCTCTATCACCTTAACCGGGTCTAGAGAAGAATCAAATTCAACATCGTGCAACTACTCATGCACATTAAAAGCTATTGATTGTTGTGATGATGTTTCATACACCAAATCATTGGTCTGCAATAAAAATATATAAAACATTACCGACGTGAAAGCAATAGGCCGAAGAAAAAAATCTATTAACAAAACATATCTATCATGATAAATTCCTAAAATTACAACCAGGTTTACCTGATGCCTGGATGATGGTGTTGTCCGATCCACAGCTGGGGACTTTCTCCGACCATCCACCTGCAAAAAATAAGTAGAAAACATTATCATAATGAAAACAGTATACACACGAAAAATACATAACAAAAAAAACATTATGCTACATATTATATTGGTACAAGTTTTATTTATTTAAATTGTCCAATTACAATCAGGTTTATGTATTTCCCTGAGGCTGCTGTTGTTTGATCAACAACTGGGTGGATTTCTCGATCAATACTCTACATCAAATATAGATAACATTATATAAACCAAACGTATATACTCATGAAAAAACACAACAACAAAATTTTTTGTACATATTAAATTTGTACAATGGCATCGATGTATATTTGCCGCCTCGAGGCAGGTCTGGTATCATCTACTGTGAGGGAGGTGTGCCTTACAGAATCCTGCATAAAAAACATAGAAAAAATTACCTAAACAAAACCAAAACACTCATTGAAACAATATAAAAACAAAACATTTTGACCAATTTAAATTGTACAATTACAATCAGGTTTACCTGTTGCCTCGAGGCTGTTGTCGTCTAATAAAAAACCAGGTGGTTTCCCTAAGCAACACTCTACAACAAATATAAAAATAATATTATATAAAACAAATGAATATACTTATGAAAAATAACAACAAAAAAACTCTTTTTTTCAAATTATATTTGTACTATTACAAATATGTATACTTGCTGCCTCGAGGAAGTTGTACTCCTCTGACTAGCTACTGGGGAGATGCCCCGATCACTACCTGCGAAGTTAATATAGAAAATTTAAACAAAATTATAACAATTGACTAATGAAAAATCCTTAAGAGGTTAAATTAATTAATAAAATGTGGAGAAAATTGTTGGATGTACCACTTCCACAGTAACCATGTTTGTATCTACTTGAAATAAATTGTAATTAATAAGCAACTCTTCCCCTGTAGCTATTGATTTAATGGAACATACAAATACACAGTTTACTTCACACCCATCAAATATGCAGTTGGGTTGCTTAAGTGTAGACCCTGATTGTGTACTGTTTATAAGCCCCATAATATTCCCAGTGGCCTTTGACCTTCCGTCAATGTACAGCGTTGCTTCTTTATTTTGATCTTTGTCTTTCGAAAATAATAATTTTCTCACAACCCATATCTACGCATACTTTTTGTATATTGGACTAGGCGTATCCAATCTTTGTAGTTGTAACAGGGTCCAACATACTCCATCAATTTTGTACATTTGTCGTAACCGACCTTTATGCCATCCATGCAAAACAACCCCAAACCATGTAATGACGATGGTGCAATTCGATATATCCTTTCGTTCACACAAAAATATATGTTCAGTTGAGGAATATCCCTAGTTATCCATTGTTTCACTAGATGTTTGTACCTTAAGGGAACTTCGATGTCGCATATTGTCTCATCATCATAGGAACATGACCCCCCTTCAATGAGAAAAAAATTCCATGAGTTTATGGAATTTTCTTCTGATCTTCTGACATCTAGTTGATATAGCCCTTGTAGAACTACTTGATGTCTCACTTTCCTCTAGCCTTCCTAAAATCACCTTGCTCGAGGAAGACAGGTCTGGAAAATACCTGTTTGGTTCTACCTGCACCATGGGAAAAAAGTTCAAACAGGACTTTGTTGGGTATGCATAGTTCATATTAGAAAATTACAAGGCATTAAGGCATGCATTTTCCACTATCATCATACATATTTATCATTTCTCCCTCAATCTTGAAAATGCATTGACCAAGGTGTACCATAAATGTGTACCCTAAAGGTGGACAAACAACCCATTTTACCCATAGGGCCAACAAGACCAATGAATTTAATCTTTTCTCTCTCTCAAGTCATATTGTCACATATATTTTTATCATCATTGTATAAGCAAAAGTAAATAACAAAGATAGATCTAGAAAAGTACTGTTGTAATAAATTCATACATAATTTTCATATATTCCAACTTTAACGCTCCACTTGTCACTGCGTTAAAGTTGGTCCTTGAGACGAGTTATCAATTCCAATGTACAAAACATAAACAATAAAAAAAATACAATGAAGTTTAACTAATGGATAGTAATTAAAGAACAATAATAATGCTAGATATATCTGGTTTGGATCTTCCTTACACTCAGACATGATTTTTAGTTAGCTCTTGTCACTGTAAGGACAAGTAGTCAGAAGACATACCTTGAGAGAGAGAGAGAGAGAGAGAGAGAGAGAGAGAGAGAGAGAGAGAGAGAGAGATGAGTGTTGATGGTTTAGGTTCACATTTCATGGTTGGATCTCACAGGTTGGAGATCGCGGTTCATAATTCACAACACAATTCTAGAATCCCTAGAAGAGGTACCACATGACCTTTGGTACCCTACTTCAAGTGTACTCAACTCCATGCGCCCCAAAAATATTATATCTATACTTCTTTCATGCCAAGATACTCCAAGAGTGAAGTTATGAACATAATATATAAACTTGGCATGTCTTCTAGAATGGTCACTTAGGAAACCCTATGTTTTAGGGTGGTTACCATAATAAAACATAAAATAAAGTTGAGTACACTTAGAGTAGGGTACCAAAGGTCATGTGGTCACATAATAATAAAACAATAAATGTAATAAGGTTAAGTAATCATACCAAAGGTGATCAAGGTACCACACGCAATAAGGGCGCTAGAACTAAATAGAAGGTGAAGGACCATAAGTCAATAAAAGGGATTAGAACAAGATGGCAAGGAAACCACCATACCCACAAGACCAAGCTGTACCGTAAAGGTGAACAAACAACCCATTTTACCCATAGGGCCAACAAGACCAATGACTTTCATCTTTTCTCTCTCTCAAGTTATACTGTCACATATATTTTTATCATCATTGTATAAGCAAAAGTAAATAACAAAGGTATATCTAGAAAAGTACCACTGTAATAAATTCATACATAATTTTCATCTCTTTCAACTTTAACACTCCACTTGTCACTGTGTTAAAGTTGATCCTTGAGATGAGTTATCAATTCCAATGTACATAAAATAAATAGTAAAAAAATTACAATGAAGTTTAACTAATGAACATAATATATAAACTTGTCATGTCTTCTAGAAAGGTCACTGCTCAATTACAATGAGCACACACAAGGTCACAACCCACCACAGGATGCATTCAACAATCATAGATCATGTCTGAACAAACATGTTTGGAAGACCTACGCTTTGCAAAATTACTTAGTTGGCTACAATTAGTTGCATTTAGAAATTATTATATGTAGAGATATGTTCTCACAGTGTACACTATCCATTTTCCTCGCAATATGGTAAAAAATGCATACAATATCACATAGCCACAAATACTGTACACTGTGAAAATATATCGTGAGATACGCTGTAATTAACCACTTGCAAAAATATTCTTTCTCTGTAACGAGAGACCTGCACCCAATGATTTAATCTTTGTCATGAATATTTAATGAGGTAAAATATAAATAAGCAGAGTCATTGGATTTACCACCAGTCATTAGTTGCATTCTATCAAAATAGAGTAGTCAAAAACCAATATAGGTTAAATTAATTGCTTTAGACACAATGAAACCATCATATTTAACTAAATTATCTTTGTTTTATTTGTGAATCTTAACATCTATCATTAGATGTTTGGTTCCTTCCTCCAAATCATCTTCTATACCCAAAACACATGCTACATTTTATATATCTCAACTAACATATATTTATTGAATGGTCTTCACTGATTTAGAATTTAATAGTACTTCACCTTTTCCATTTGTGTATGCTAGATTTTTACGTCGATAGGCGTATATATCTTAGAATTTTGGGGTGGACCACCATCTATGCTTTTTCATCTACGGATGAGAATGGCACAGATGTCCTATCCAGATTGATTCTATGGTCATCGTCCAAGATTAAACGAGAATGAAACAAGTGTACTGTCCAAATTGATTCTCTGGGCGTCTAAAATTAATAATTAATAATTTCAAAAAAATAAAAAATAACTTAATTAACATGTGATAAGTACAGTTAGTGATAGTTGTAAAAATTTAAATTAATCTTCAACTACTCAATTAATAGATACAAATATGAGCTTAACTCCATCAAATATTATATACAACTATTAGCTTAACTCCAATGATTCTAGAACTGTTAGCTTAACTTCAACTCTAATAGTTATATTGGATAACTATTAGCTTAACTATTAGATACAACTATTAGATTAACTCCAATGATTCTACAACTATTAGCTTAACTTCAACTCTAATCACTTAATTCTTAGTCCAACTGCATTTGGCATCTAGGAGTCTAGCTAATGTGTTGTCATGTAAGAGTCGAACTCCTAATAAAATAGTCCGAACTCCTAATAAACTCCTCCAAACTCCTAATAAACTCATGGTAGCATCTCGTAGTTGACAATCTAGCTAATATACAGCTAGTATTACATGTTTAGGTTTTCCATATATAATTAGGTTTTCGATTCTTTTTAAAAGAGGTTAGTCTAACTCATAATCAACAATTTGAAAAAAATAAAAAATAACTTAGTTAACATCTAATAAGTACAATTCGTGATAGTTAGAAAAACAAGATTCAACTTCAACTATTCGATTATTAGATACATCTATTCAATTATTAGCTTAAATACATTGATGATACAACTATTAGATTAACTTCAACTCCAATCATGACTCTTACTTGAATTGCAATTGCTAATATATTAACTTTTAAATTAACTATTAGATACAACTATTAGCTTAACTTCAATGATTCTACAATTATTAGTTTAAATTGACCTCTAATCATAGTTATATTGGATAAATATTAGATTAACTCCAATGGTTCTACAACTATTAGCTTAACTTCAACTCTAATCACGGTTATACTGGATAACTATTAGATTATTCCAATAGTGATACAACTATTAAATTAAATTTAGATGAACTCCATCTCTTAGCATGAGAAGTTGACCTTGATTGCAGTGAAACCATGCACCCAGAAAAATCACTTAGGTAATGTGCAGCTTATGTGTCAGTTGAACTCCATCTGGAAGTTGGGAGTCGAGTTAATGTGCATAAGGATTAGTCTAAGATTTATATTAAAACTTTTAAATTAACTATTAGATACAACTATTAGCTTAACTCCAATAATGATACAACTATGAGCCTAACTTCAACTATGAGCTTAACAACCATAAATTAAGTGGTTGTTATATTAGCTTAACTATTAGATACAAGTAAATGACACATTCTTTAGTAAAAAAACATTATCACTATGTCAAATATATACCTCTCGACGTATTTCAAACATATTAATCTTTGTAATAATGGTGATGATGACAACGACAATGATGATAATGATAATGATGACGATGACGATGACGATGATGATCATGATGATGGCGATGAAAATGATGACGATGAAGATGATGACGATGAAGATGATGATGATGATGATGATGATGATGAAGATGATGATGACGACGACGATGATGACAATGATGATCATGATGACGATGGTTATCATGATGATGTTGACGACGATGATTATGATGAAGACGATGATGACGAAGATGATGATGATGATGAAGAAGAAGATGATGATGCTAATAAATATGGTGTGTATCGGACTGAGTTTTTCATTTGAATACCCATCCTTGGATATCCTATAACGATGATGATGATGATGATGAAGATGATAATGATGAAGATGATGATGGTGATGATGATGATGATGATGATGATGGTGATGACGACGATGATGATGATGAATATGATGATGAAGATGACGATGATGATGATGATGAATATGAAGATGATGGTGATGAAAATGATGAAACTGATGATGACGATGACGATGATGAAGATGATGATGATGATGGTTATAGTGATGACGATGATGATGAGGATGATGATGAAGAAGAATATGATGATGATGAAGATGGTGATGATGATGAAGATGGTGATGACGATGAAGATGTTGATGATGATGATGATGATGATGATGAAGATGAATATGATGGTAATGTTTGAGTTTGGAAACCATCCCACACTGTTAATGCATGCATCAAGTCTAACCATGCCAAATTTTAATCCAAGCCAACACAAATTTAAAAAATTTAAACGTTGGACCCGTGCAGTGCATGATCAAGCACGCCATTTGGGTTAGCATGATAATTGTTCATTTTCTTATTGAGATTCTCTTTGTTTCGAGAATAAATTAATATTATCTACTAAAAAAGGTTAATCATGTGAATATGGCAGCTCTCATGGCCCCTCCCCCTCCACATCACTCTCAATTCCCCATAACCCGACAAAATTTATGTAAAAAAAAAATAAAAGTGTTTTTTTTCATACTTTATAAGAAGCAATGTTTATAATTATAACATATGCCAACACACAGGAAAATTCAAAAAACACTGAGAAACAATTAATTTATACGTACCAATAAAATTCAATATTTCTATCGCAATATTAAATGAAAATATATAAAGTAGATATATTACTGCATACCTCGTAAACTTCAAAAGAATTCATAATATTGTTCATCAAAGTCATCATCTATATCATCTGATCCAGAGTTAACATTGTAAGGACTGGCCATATCATCATCGTCATCGATGCCAGTTACGATCATCATGTCATCGTCGATATTATCTTCATGGACATTGTCTGCTACATCATCTAGTTCAACTAAGCCTTCGACATCTTCTTCTGGAACATGATCATCTAACTCTTGTTGATCATCTTCAACATTTTCTTCTTCTTCAAGACCATCTTCATTACCTTCCTCTAAGTTATACTTTTTCGACCTTCCCCTTGGATTGTGTCTCACAACAAATGACCAACCTGCTCTACCTGAAACCTTAGAGTAAAATACGTGTTCACATTAGCTTGGAAGAACATAGGGATCTGTTCCTGGATCAAACAACCTTGTATTTACCATGGTAAATCCATTATCATGTTCACTAATAGTTTTATCAGGATCACGCTGATTCAATCGTAACCTGTACCATTTAACAACGAACAAAACTACCTTGAAGGAGTTAAAGTCACATTGAAGAATATATTCCAGATACCCATAGTATCGATTTTCTAAGGGTTCTGGATGTCTGTCACTTCTAGAGGAAACATTGGTCACCTCAAAGACTGCAGATATCCCACAATCTGATGTTTTCTTTGTTTTATCCAAATTTTTGATGCGATATCTACAACCATTGCACCACATAGCCTCATGGTGTTTTACCTACAACAAGCCATACACGAAAATATTACATAATGATCCAATATTCATGATTAAGTGCATGTTTATGCCATATAGGAAAAAAAAATATGTACTTCAATATGTTTAAAAAAAAATAGCGTGGTTGATTAATATGCTTTCCTGATTATCTTTTAATCCATTTGCTAAATCGATTTCCCTTTATGTAAGATTGGTATCTCCATTGCGATGTGCTACTTTAACCAATGAATCCACACCTTCCCATGATATTCCATGACCAGATTGTTCACATCGTTCAATGCATACCTTCATCCAGTCAAGATTGTTTGCGATGTATAAATGAAGTGCATCCCACTCTCAACCAACTGCTTGATGACAATAAAAGTTAAAATTCAATACAAATGTATATTATCTTAACAAAGTATACACTCTTAATTGATGAAATATATTGAATATAAAAATAGAATATGTATGATATATATAAATAAAAATCAACAGTCAAATGTATTATATTAATTAATATCCATTCACTAATAATTACCTTTCACCTTCCTCGATCTACCTTTCCCCTTCAGGTACTCCCCTTCAAAATTGTTATTGGAGTTCGGATGACAAATGCAATGCAAATTGAGCTTTGACGTTAAATTAGGAATATATTCACTAATATACAACATGTTTTAGTATACCATATATCCATCCATCATATAACCCTCATCACGTGCTCGTTGTCTAACCAAACCCTTCATAAATTTTGAAGTGCCTCTCAACCATCCATATGGACCTTGAGTGCATAGTTCCACGCAATTCAATCTCCTCAACTTGGTGTATGAGGTAGTGTTCCCGTGCATTGAAAAATGCCGAAGGTAGATGCTTCTGCATTTCACACATGGGACACAAAATTTCTCTCCTCCAATACTTTATATCTTCTTTATGGATTTATTTAGATGACAACCATCTACAAGTGACACAAACCAATCACGAGATTTAACAAAAAAACATTATATTACATAACACAAATTAGTGCATAAAAATCAAATATAAGTTCTACGATGAATTAAACAAACACTAAGGATATGCAAAAAATCAATACTTACCTCATATATATTCCCAAGATTAGATATAACTTGTTTTACATTGTTGTCAAAGTTTTCCGGGAGAGAGAGAGGTAGAACATACTGTAACAATACACAAATTGTTACATTTTTTAAACAAAGAACATACAAACAAAATACTAACAATATGTATTGGGATAAATAAAAACAATAATTATATGGATACCATAATAATTAACTTCATGAAGACATGCCAATCATGCATTTTCACTCCCACAAAATCACCTTTCTTATGATATTCTTCATGTTCGCACAAAATCCAGTGGGAAATTTAATTTTTCGCATGACTTCTTTTACAACATTACTTTGCTGCTCCGTTAACATCCATGGAAGTGAGTTTATATTAATTTGGTCTCTGTTGCTATGAAATTTAATGACGTATTTCATTGCATGGTTGCCTTCTTGAATGTCTTTGCAAATTTTGACAATTTTTTCTTTCTCACTCCTTCCATCCAATATTCACCATAATGTTTCAGTCACATTCTTTCCGATATGCATTGTATCAAACATATGAGAAATTTGTAGGTTCTCATAGCAGGGAAACCTACCGAATTGTTTAGGATAACTTTTGATTCCTCGCGGAAGCCCATTAATTCCTTCATGATCATGACGACCATCATGAATCGTAGTTTATAAAGAAATTATAGAAATTAATGTCAATTACAGTAAACAACACACAACAAAAAAAATACATAACATTTCATATACGATGATTCATATGTACCTTGATGATTTCTACTATATTGCAGCTTCCATAGGTGAGGTGTCATTCTATGTGGTTTTAATGCAGTCTCTTTCTTCACATTGAATATATATATTTTTCCGGTAGTTCGATACCTGTGATTCTTAGAGAGGAAGTGCCTATACTCATCAAACACCTCCTTTCCTAAGCTTTTTGAACGATGAGATTTGATCTTAGGACCACAAAATGGGCATGCAAATTTTCCCTTTGTCTGAAGACCTACATAAAGAGATGGAATATCTACATAAATAATAATTATATATAAAATGAATGGAATATTTAAAAAAACATTTGTGCCTAGTATATTAAATAGTTAATAAAATAAAATAAAATTAAAGTGGAACTTATAATTACAAACCACAAAAATGGGTTAACCCTGGGCATCATGTATTGTCCATACAAGCATTGCATGGAATTGAAATTGTCCTTGTCGTATTGGTCTATATACGCCATACATAGTGATGTCATTCCATAACTTTAGTAGCTTGTCAATAATAGGTTCGATATATACATTCATATATTTAACTTGGTACTTACCTGATTGATTTGAACATATCAAATATATAATTATGAGTACCATTTAGATATATAAACCATGCACAAGAGAAAAATAAAAAAATATATATGACACTAGGAAAAAAAATACGACAAATGAGATGCCACTACATTAAAAAAAATATGTAGACACAATATACCTGGAATAATCATCGACAACAATATGTGCTCTCTCGTTATTGAAAACCATGGAGGAATGTTATTATTTGTAACAAAAATAGGCCACACCGAGTAAAAAATTCTCATCTCTCCAAATGGATTGGCACCATCTGCTGCCAAAGAAATCCTAAGATTACGAGGTTCTTCTTTAAAGTGAGGCCATTTTCCCTCCATATCTCTAAATGCAGAACCATCTACATGAATTCAAATAATGTCATCTTGACTTCTGTTCCTTGCATGGTAATCCATAAATTGCGCTATGTTTTTGCACTTGAACAGTTGTTGCAAATGTGGAATAATGAGAATATAACGAATAACCTTGAATGACACCTTTTTTGTTACTTGATCTGTTTGATATCGATTGATATGAAATTCCATACATTCTATTGCAAATTCATGCTAATTATAATAGATAACATGGTCATCGGGGCATGCATGAATTGCTTCATACTGCATTCCAATTTCTTTCATGATCGCAGATAAATCTCGATATGTGCGAGGTAAAATATTTGACGGTGGTAAAAAAAATTCAGCTATCAAGCTACAAAAAATTAAAATAACAATCTAGCTAATATAATATATAAATAATATTAATGAAACACATTTCATTCGTATTAATTTGACTTATGAATTAACAATAAAATTATTAGAGGAACAAAGATAACCTTTATCACGATCAAATATTATATATGATGGAATATTTTACATACCTTAACATCCGTGTGACTAATATGTTTGAAATACCATTCATAACCTTCAAGTTCATTATCAACAATATAACAGACAGAAGATTTGTGTTGGAGCCTTCATAAAGGGGTTCATATGCCTTCTCAAGAAGAGGTAAATCATGAACATCATCAAAGTCATCAATATTTTCATGATCATCATCATCATCCATTATAACATTAAATGAATCATGGTTCAATGTATTTGTACCATAATCTTCAACTATGTTATCAGTATGATCATCTTCTTCAATATGATCATTAACTTGTTCTCCATTATTCATAGCTCCATGTTCCTCTAGTACTTGTTCTGAAAGCACTTCCTTTAGACGATATTCCGTAGGATGTCTTTCCTTTATAATTACATGAAAACATCAATAGATATAAATTAATATAATAAATATTAAAATAATACATACATTTACCAAAGCAATCAGTATAAAAAACATTTAAAATGCAAAAGTTACAAATGGACGATATTCATGCCCCCCCTCAGCGTGTTCATGTTCTATACAATGTTTTCTGGTTGTTGTGATCTTTATCTTTCTTCTTAAATCCCATGCATTGACTACATGGACAATAACATTTCCCATCACCCTTTCTTTTCAGTGTATCCCACAATCTAGCAAGAAATTGTCGATTTTGTTCATCTGGATCAGGAATATTGCTATTTGACATTTTCTCACAAAGATCTTGAATGAAGACCATCGATCTTAAAAAAACAAGCTCCACACATCACTATTTCCGCAAACCGTCCGTTGAAGAATAAATTAATTTCCACAAACTGTCGCTTCTATTGAAAACATGTCAAAATGTTTCTATAATTTAGATTTTCAATTTTAGCTATTAGTCGGATCTCCGATGACATGAGCCTAGTTACCATTGTAAAAAATGTGTTGGATATCCGACGAATTATGCGAGGTACATCGGAAATCCGACTTGTAGTTCTATATTTGTCGGATATGCGAGGGGCGTCGGAAATATGACAAGAAGATCTTTGCCGGATATGCAAGGGACGTTGGAAATAGGACATGTCGTTCTATCAATTTTAAAATTTTTAATCAAATTATGTAATTTGAAGGTGAAATCCAATGACACGGTCTTTTTCGTTGGATGTCGTTGGATTTTCTCATCGGATTTTGGGTTCAAATTTTGTAGTGCATCTAGTTATCCCAATTTCATGGTCTCCACCATCGGAAGGAACTTACAAGCTTAAATTTGATGGATCCCCGAAAGGAAACCCTGGTTAGGTGGGGTATGAGGGAGTTTGCAGGGACTCTACAAGGGTGATCCTATATTGTTAATACAGTTCCATTTGTCTCGGGATGAACAACACAACAGAGCTAGAATACCTCCTGCAAGGCCTCAGAATTGTTTCCAGATCTGATGGATGCTGATGAAGGTGGAAGGAGACTCTTGAGTCATCATCCATATGGAAAAAAAGCTGACCACAGGGAAAAAGGAAGAGAAAGTGGTAACCAGCTGGCACATGTTGAAAAAATTAGAAACGCTGGGGCCCCTTCTATCCACGAACCATGCTTGGAATTTTAGTCACGTTAGGAGGGGAGCTGATAAAGTTGTCAACCTCATGGAAAATGTGGGCATAGGAGGAGGACACAACATCAGAGAAGGGCATTTGTAGCATTTTGAAGGTGCACATTGGGTAGACCAATGCTGCCATATGGATTACAAAGATCACATGGAAATAGGACAGGAGGGAAGGGCCGAGCTGGGGAATCATAACCGTCGCAAAATTCCACAAGTGCATGGGACAGATTCATCCCACCTATTTTAATATCGACAAAGAAAGGACAATGAAAGGACATCCCACCTCTGCCCATGACACAGGTTGACATTCATTATAGTTTCTGGGGAGTTCCAACGAGGATACGATAAGGTTCTCAAATCAGGATTTTGGGAATCCAATGATGAATAGTATCAATACTGGTACAACAGAAGCAGTTCGATGAAAATTCAGGATAGATGAAGTAATGAACCACCTAGTTTTAGAAATTATGGACTATTCTACTATAAATATTGACGAGCATCAGGGCCTCTCATACCAAAATTTGTTTCCTTCAAACATTTCTTTTTCTATTATCATTAGAGTGAACGACCTTAGCCAAAGTATTTCCTGGATAGAAATCAATCGAGAGAACATGGCACCGAGGGGGAAGCTAGGTGATACTACTGCTACAACATCTTCGGCTACCTGAGGCCGAGGGAGGAAAATGGAAGCCAAAATATATATGATGGGCATGGGGGGAAGGATAACTCAGGCCCAGACAAAGGACCAAACTGCTGCTACCCTCTCCCATGAACGAATTCCTACAATCATCTGTAACGAGATTGGAGTGATATAAACAAAGCTATGGGAGAGGATAAAGGCTTCCCTGATGGATGAGATCCGAGAGGAGGTATAGGAATGGGTGATGGACCTTGGAACTACGGCGAGGAGGGAATCTACCTTTGAGCGAACAATTATGGCCTATTAGGTCATGAAGAACCTTATGGCCCATGTGATAATGGAGGGAGGAAACAAGAGACAGGGAGATATGGAGTCGATTCAAGCCTGTAAGGAACACCACTAGGACTTCCTCCTGATGCAATGAAAGGTCGATCTCATTGGTATCGAATTGGGACTAAAATTTTATGTCCCCCCCCCCCCAAGTTGCGCTGGAGGAGAGACCATTAAGGATAAATGCAAGAAGTTGGAAGTAGACTTGGGATTTAAAGGGAAGTTGGGATATGATCATGACATGCAAACTGAAGGCCATGAAGGAGGAGGCGCTGATAGGCCCAAGAGTAGATTCAATCGAGTTAAAGATTTTATTTTTGGAAAATTGTTTTTCATGAAAGAAGTAGATTAGTTAGAAGGGGTTGTTATTTTTTGTATTCCCACTAGATATAGACTGAAGATGGAAGGATGAAATAGTTTTTGGAAGTGTTATGAGGCTAGGCCTGAAAAAAATCTGGTTGCTCACTATGTAATTTGATTCTTCTGTTAATATAGTTTTCATTTATGCAAAACAATAACTTTCTATTAATAATAATCAAAGTTGCATCGATCTTCTGCAGGATTGATATTCATTATAAACTGTCATAAACAATCCTCACCCCTTAATCAAGTCAAAACTTAAAACAAATAACACGAAACATCTCCTCCAAAAACTTTTGAAGCAAAAAGTTTATGTCCCTCTCCTCACCCTTTAATCAAGTCAAAACTTAAAACAAATAACATGAAACATATCCTCCAAAAAATTCTGAAGCAAAAAATTTATGTCCTTCTCCCACTCCGTCAAAATATGTCAAACATACAGACTTGCAAATCTTCAAATTCAAAAAATTGTTAAGAACGCAAGATGACACCCCCCGAAAAAACTTAAAAAACCTCATCCTATTAGAAGAGAAATCATTGAACCGACATCTATCCTCAAAATTATTTATTTCCTTTATCGAAATCAACATTTTTCATTTCTATAATAATCTCTAAGTTAGGATCTGAATACTAGAAATTCGAGTTTCGAAAACTTTTAGTACTTGAACTAACTCCCTCAAGGCATGTGATCCTTGAGGAATATGTTGCTTTTTCTTTTTCCAAACTCATATCCAATGCCTTAGGTTGAAAATACTTTTCATATTGTTCCCTTCTTTTATTTAATTGGGGAGTATAACCTCCTTTTCAAGCAACGATCCCTTGAATCCTTCTTGACTCTTTGGAGCATCAACAACCTTTGAGACATGATGGATTTTCCTCCATAATTTCCTTGTGAAAGGGTGAGAGAAATATTCAATGATATGACCATACACATGATAGTGAGCACATGTGAACAAATTTTTACGGTATTCTAGAACTTGTAAATAAAATACACCCCCCACCACTTTTCACGTGTTTTTTGGGAGAACTTTTCTCAAATACATCTCAACTAGATCCCTAGCCACTATCCAAGAAGAGATCAACTTAAATCTTACATATATCTCAAGTGTTTTCCCTGAATGACCACTAATATCCATGATATTTTTTTGGATCACATCTCCAATGTTAGTATAGGAAATTTGACATAGATAGGTGTACCCTTAGTGACATCAGTTCAAGGATCAAAACACATAGGCTAGGATTGCAACAACAAAAACACGGTTCCTTAATATTTTCTTTATAACACAAATGGATACTAGTTTTTTTTATATAAAAAAATAAAGGTCACGGCTGGATCGAAAGACGTATTTCCAAAACATTTCTCCATACAAATTGAGAAAAGTAGTTCATGTGTCTTTCTGGAGCTATAAGAAAAAACCATTACAAAATAGTTACATTCTTTCATATCCCAACTATAACTAAAACCCATACTATCATATATTCTGATAAAAGTACTAGGTAACAAAATGCATTTACACTTCATTGATGAATAAAACATAAGTGAAAGTATTGGACTTCTGGAAACATTGGAAATTATTCTATATTTGGTGAAAACTGAGGAGAAAAGACATCCTTAGGATCATTATTCTAATCTAAACTCATCACATCTTCATTTGAGCTCATAGGACAAGATTTCCTTGCTTCATTCTTTAGATCCAAGGAGTCAGGTTTGAAGAATGACTCTACCCAATACAACACAGTCTTCGCCATTTGTTATAAAAATTGTACATTGTGTAATAATGAACAACTTGTTTAAGTTCTTGTTTAAAAGTCATGAATTTACCTTTCCAAAACTAAAATCTCAATTTCTGCATTTAACAGTCTCTTTATCAAATGAATGACTTGAGCTTCCAGATAATCATGGTGAAATACTAGAAATTAGAGTTTCCAACACTTTTGGTACTTGAACAAAATCCCTCAAGGCATGGGATCCTTCAGGCGTAGGTTTCTTTTTCTTTTTCCAAACTTGTATCCAAAATGCATATATTCTGATAAAAGTACTAGGTAACAAAATGCATTTACACTTCATTGATGAATAAAACATGAGTGAAAGTATTGGACTTCTGGAAACATTGGACATTATTCTATATTTGGTGGAAACCGAGGAAAAAATACATCCTTAGGATCATTCTTCTAATCTAAAATCATCACATCTTCATTTGAGCTCATGGGACAAGATTTCCCTGCTTCATTCTTTAGATCCAAAGAGTCAGGTTTGAAGAATGACTCTACCCAAAAATTTTCAAATGCTTTAGTTCTTGTTCAAAAGTCACGAATTTACCTTTCCAAAACTCAAATCTCAATTTCTGCATTTAGTAGTCTCTTTCTCAAATGAATGACTCGAGCTTCTAGATAATCATGGTGAAATACTAGAAATTCGAGTTTCCAACACTTCTAGTACTTGAACAAACTCCATCAAGGCATGGGATCCTTGAGGCATAGGTTCATTTTTATTTTTCCAAACTCATATCCAATGCCTTAGGTTGAAAATACTTCTCACATTGTTCCCTTCTTTGATTTAATTGGGGAGTATAACCTCCTTTTCAAGCAACGATCCCTTGAATCCTTCCTGACTCTTTGGAGCATCAACAACCTTTGAACCATGATGGATTTTCCTCTAGAATTTCCTTGTTAAAGGGTGAGACAAATATTCAATGATATGACCATACACATGATAGTAAGCACATGTGAACAAAATTTTAGGTATTCTAGAACTTGTAAAGAAACTACATCCCCCGCCACTTTGCACATGTTTTTTGGGAGAACTTTTCTCAAATACATCTCTACTTTATCCCTAGCCACTATCCAAGAAAAGATCAACTTAAAGGTGACATGTATTTTAAGTGTTTTCCCCGAATGACCACTAATATCCCTGATATTTTTTTGGGACCACATCTCCAATGTTAGTATAGGAAATTTGACCTAGATAGGTGTACCCTTAGTGACATCAGTTCAAGGATCAAAACACATAGACTAGGATTGCAACAACAAAAAAACAATTCCTTAATATTTTATTTATAACACAAATGGATACTGATTTTTTTATATAAAAAAATAAAGGTTTCGGCCGGATCATAAGACGTATTTCCAAAACATTTCTCCATACAATTTGAGAAATGTACTTCATGTGTCTTTCTGGAGCTATAATAAAAAACTATTACAAAAGAGTTACATTCTTTCATATCCCAACTGTAACTAAACCTCGACTAGCGTATATTTTGATAAAATTACTAGGTAACAAAATGCATTTACACTTCATTGATGAATAAAATATGAGTGAAAGTATTGGACTTCTGGAAACATTGAAATCTATTCTATATTTGGTGAAAACCGAGGAGAAAATACATCCTTAGGATCATTCTTCTAATCTAAAATCATCACATCTTCATCTTTCTTTTTCTTTTTTCTAAACTCGTATCCAAAATGCATATATTCTGATAAAAGTACTAGGTAACAAAATGCATTTACACTTCATTGATGAATAAAACATGAGTGAAAGTATTGGAATTCTGGAAACATTGGAAATTATTCTATAATTGGTGAAAACCGAGGAGAAAATACATCCTTAGGATCATTCTTCTAATCTAAAATAATCACATATTCATCTAAGCTCATAGGAAAACTTGCTTTCCCTGCTTCATTCTTTAGATCCAAGGAGTCAGGTTTGAAGAATGACTCTACCCAACAATTTTCAAATGTTTGAATTCTTGTTCAAAAGTCATGAATTTACCTTTCCAAAACTCAAATATCAATTTATGCATTTAACAATCTCTTTCTCAAATGAATGACTTGAGCTTCCAGATAATCATGGTGAAATACTAGAAATTCGAGTTTCCAACATTTCTAGTACTTGAACAAACTCCCTCAAGGCATGGGATCCTTGAGGCATATGTTGATCCAGGAGGATATTGGTGGCCACCCAACTATTCCTCTTCGACCCCCACCATCGTTTCCTTCAGTTTTCCAGTTTCCTAAATTGTAGCACAATTTACTATTTTTGGCAGTTTTCGGGTCCTAAACTTCCGGAGCTGTTTTGAGGCCCTAAACGATGTTTTTTCGGCATCGAATGGTCGGGAAAATATGAGTGTGTTTTGGGCTCAATATTTTTTTTTAAGGATGTAGTCCTTAAACAGATCTTTCTAACGATGTATCATGCGCGTTAAACAGAGGTANGCCTCATTGTAACACAGAGTTCAGAGGCATGTAGCCGCCACATCTCTTCTCAGAGATGAGCTACCAACACTCTAGCTAGTTTATTTCCATTCTGTATGTAAACAAGTTTCAGTTATTGATTGATGAAATGAAGAGTTATTTCCACTACATATTTGTTTCTATGGTTATTTGTGTATTCTGTTGCATTCCTGCATAAATCCAGATCATATGTTGATTTTTCTTTTTCCAAACTCGTATCCAATGCCTTGGGTTGAAAATACTTCTCATATTGTTCCCTTATTTGATTTAATTGGGGAGTATAACCTCCTTTTTAGAAAACGATCCCTTGAATCCTTCTTGACTCTTTGGAGCATTAACAACCTTTGAGCCATGGTGGATTTTCCTCCACAATTTCCTTGTGAAAGGGTGAGATAAATATTCAATGATATGACCGTATACATGTGAAATTTTTTTTATGGTATTCTAGAACTTGTAAAGAAACTACATCCTCCACCACTTTGCCCATGTTTTTTGGGAGAACTTTTCTCAAATACATCTCTACTAGATCCCTAGCCACTATCCAAGAACAGATCAACTTAAAGGGTTACATATATTTCAACTTTTTTCCCTGAATGACCACTAATCTCCCTCATATTTTTTTTTGGACCACATATCCAATGGTAGTATAGGAAATTTGACCTAGATAGGTGTACGCTTAGTGACATCATTTCAAGGATCAAAACACATAGACTAGGATTGCAACAACAAAAACACAGCTCCTTAATATTTTCTTTATAACACAAATGGATACTGATTTTTTTTTATATAAAAAAATAAAGGTCTCGGCCGGATCGGAAGACGTATTTCCAAAACTTTTCTCCATACAAATTGAGAAAAGTAGTTTATGTGTATTTCTGGAGCTATAAGAAAAAACTATTACAAAAGAGTTACATTCTTTCAAATCCCAACTGTAACTAAAACCCCGACTAGCGTATATTCTGACAAAAGTACTAGGTAACAAAATGCATTTACACTTCATTGATGAATAAAATGTGAGCGAAAGTATTGGACTTCTGGAAACATTGGAAATTATTCTATCTTTGGTGAAAACCAAGGAGAAAAGACATCCTTAGGATCATTCTTCTAATCTAAAATCATCACATCTTCATATGAACTCATAGGACAAGCTTTCCCTGCTTCATTCTTTAGATCCAAGGAGTCAGGTTTGAAGAATGACTCTACCCAACATTTTTCAAATGTTTAAGTTCTTGTTCAAAAGTCATGAATTTACCTTTCCAAAACTCAAATCTCAATTTCTGCATTTAACAATCTCTTTCTCAAATGAATGACTCGAGCTTCTAGATAATCATGGTGAAATACTAGAAATTCGAGTTTCCAACTCTTCTAGTACTTGAACAAACTCCCTCAAGGCATGGGATCCTTGAGGAATATGTTGATTTTTTTTTCCAAACTCGTATCCAATGCCTTAGGTTGAAAAATACTTTTCATATTGTTCCCTTCTTTGATTTAATTGGGGAGTATAACCTCATTTTTAGGAAACTATCCCTTGAACCCTTCTTGACTCTTTGGAGCATTAACAACCTTTGAGCCATGATGGATTTTCCTCCAGAATTTCCTTGTGAAAGGGTGAGATAAATATTCAATGATATGACCATACACATGATAGTGAGCACATGTGAACAAAATTTTACAGTATTCTAGAACTTGTAAAGAAACTACATCCCCCACCACTTTGCCCATGTTTTTTGGGAGAAATTTTCCCAAATACATCTAGACTAGATCCCTAGCCACTATCCAAGAAGAGATCAACTTAAAGGTTACATATATTTCAAGTGTTTTCCCTGAATGACCACTAATCTCCCTCATTTTTTTGGGACCACATATCCAATGTTAGTATAGGAAATTTGACCTAGATCGGTGTACCCTTAGTGACATCAGTTCAAGGATCAAAACACACAGACTATGATTGCAACAACAAAAACACAGTTCCTTAATATTTTCTTTATAACACAAATGGATACTGATTTTTTTTATATAAAAAAATAAAGGTCTCGGTCGGATTGGAAGACGTATTTCCAAAACATTTCTCCATACAAATTGAGAAAAGTAGTTTATGTGTCTTTCTGGAGCTATAAGCAAAAACTATTACAAAAGAGTTACATTCTTTCATATCCCAATTGTAACTAAAACCTCGACTAGCATATATTCTGATAAAAGTACTATGTAACAAAATGCATTTACACTTCATTGATGAATAAAACATGAGTGAAAGTATTGGACTTATGGAAACATTGGAAATTATTCTATATTTGGTGAAAACTGAGGAGAAAAGACATCCTTAGGATCATTCTTCTAATCTAAAATCATCACATCTTCATATGATCTCATAGCACAAGCTTTCCCTGCTTAATACTTTAGATCCAGGGAGTCAGGTTTGAAGAATGACTCTACCCAACATTTTTCAAATGTTTGAGTTCATGTTCAAAAGTCATGAATTTACCTTTCCAAAACTCAAATCTCAATTTCTACATTTAACAGTCTCTTTCTCAAATGAATGACTCGAGCTTCCACATAATAATGGTGAATATGATCAAACAAATGATCTCTAACATTTTTATCCTCCCAAACCTTTTACCTTTTTGCTAAGGCCTAAATATCAATATCTCTATCACGCTTCTTCCTTTCTTGGATTTTATAAGATGATTGCTCCAACTTATCCTTGTTTTCAATTCTGGATCCATTGCAAAAGTAGTTGTAGACTAATAAAGATGAGAATATCTAGACTGATGGAAAATTCCAGTGTTGAATATGATAAAATACAACAAACACAGACCAGATAGACCCCAAATAATTTTTTTCAACAAAGTCTCTATACACACTCTCAAAACAATTCCAATCTTATTGTTGCGAACATAACGACCACTTTTGTCCTCTATTTTCCACACAGAATTTATAGTCTTGAATTTAGTACTAGTGCTGATAGAAAATTTCCAAAGAGAAAGTTTCGAGCACAACTTAAAAGTCCAATGAAGAAACTCATACTAGTTTTCAGGAATATATAGATTCAACAAAACAATCCTTAAAGAATAACACTCATTTCTACCATCATAACACTCAAATTCCCATACATTCTCAACTATCCAGGAAGGAAGGAAGATCTCAAAAGGAGTAAATGCCATGCTAGCCTTTAAAAAAACTATGTACTTTTCGATGGGTAACAAAAAAATAAAAACTTAGTTGAGGGGACTTGAAACAAAACCCCTACCTCATATGCTCCAATCCCTTGAAACAATCTACTCATTGACCATAAAAAAGTTGGAATGCTGCCAGAATTCTTACGAACATTGTTCATTGACTTACTACCATTCCATTTCTCTTGCAGATGAGAGTAATAATTCCACAAAGGAGAAAACCAACATATGAATTCAACCAGACAAATAAGTTTATAAGAGAATATGGAGCCTTCCATATTTACCTCATCATTCTGGATTTGATTACCTCATACCATATTCATCGAATTCCCTATCTGCATCACGCGAGCAGAGGATTTTCCATACCCGTTCTCAAGCTCGAGCATTCTATCAAGTCTAATATCACTGGATTTCATCAATACCAGATATTGATTATAATTCAACTACATTCCAATAATATGCCACCTAGAGTCCAAAGCTTGAGATCCATAATGCTTCATCATGTTTCTTTTATCCATGGTATAATTCATTTTACATAATTTGACAATAGCCTTCCACCTCTCCATCGATGATCAACCTAGCTTGGGAAAGGTTACAAGCAAAGTTGGCGTTTCTATAAGATAGAAGGTTTAGAGTTCATAAATCATGAAATATCTTTACATATTTAAAGTCTAACGCCAAGTGCAGTATTCTCTTTATTATTCAAGTCAAGGGGCCATCTAATTGAGTTTTATTAATGATTAGATATCGAATGACTATCATAGAATCACTAACTATGATCAATTGACTTATGTTCCTTTGCAATGCTTGCATGAGGCCTTGCCAAAGAGCAAGTGCTTCAACTTGATTGTTGGAAATTTCTCCCAGTCCCCACAAGTAGTTCTGCTTTAGTTTTCATCCGAGGTCAAAAATCGCCCCCTCACACCTTCCACCCCTAAAAAAATGTTCCTTAATATCATACACCCCTATTGTTTTCTTTGAATCCTCCTCTAACCTAAATAGGACCCTAACACAACCTCTTTTAAGAATATGGAAAATAGGCTTGTCCCCTATAAGTAGAACCAAGCCATTTGGATCCAATTGTCAAGGGTCTAATAATTTATGAATCGACCAAAGAATTTTCCAATGAGGGATTTACCTAAGGACTCCAATGTTAGTTCCACTTGTAATTCCTCTCAAGCATCATTCTTAACCTAGAAATTCTTTGCTTGATCACCTTCTTAGCCTTCTATGTCCTCTGGATTTTAGAAGCATCCCATCATGACCTTTTCACCTTTAGAACCTTAATGCTTTAGCATCTAGGGATTGACCAACAAACTGAGCCCCACAAATTTGTCTCCATGTACAAAATGGACTCTAGATGGAATGAGGGTGAACATGAAGGCTTGTTTGTAAAACAATCTTGAATTTCCCTCCAAAAACCCTTCTCATGCATATTTTAGTTTGGAACAATTGCAACATTAATTGAAACAATATCTCTAGTTTTCTTGGCAAGGTCGCGATGCGATCCAATCATTGATTGAGCCACAATGAAATCCCATTGTTGATTTTCAACCAAGTGGGATTCTATTCATGACAGTGTTTTTAGGATCTCTACTATATTTCAAATGCATTGGTAGGTTTTCCACACTATCCACTTTTCCTAAGTTTTCAATAGAAAATCCACTTTTCCTACCAATTCTCCTGTTCTTTTATGTAGGGGAAATTTCCCAAGAAATGACCAATGGTTTAAGAGTACAAGGAACTAAATTGACCCCTTTGGAAAAGCCAAAATTAGTGCACTAGACAAATTTTATTTAATGTATTGAAAGATGCAAGACACTCAGTTGCTCCTTCAAATCCCTTGAATTTTTAAGAATCCTCTCCATTATTGTTGTGATAACAACACCAGTTATAATGAACTTTTTATTAATACCCTATATGTCTTAGTATTGAACACAATATACGAACATTAGTAGGTAGAGGAAAATTGTTAATGAAATTATATTGGCTTGGTCTAGACACACACCACCTCTATAAACTGTGTGGGCTCCACTCCTCAAATCTCCGCATTGCCACTTCTCCTCACTTCTGTGACACATTTACTCACATCCCCTCGCTTTTCCTTCCAATAGCAATGTGATCCTTCAATAGATTGAAAAATGTCTAGTCTTTTAAGTAGGCTTCTAGAAATTTATGGATGTAGTACCCAAAAGCAGTGAAAACTACCTTGAGAAAACAATTGGTGCATTTTTCAACCCAAATGGCATCATAGTATAGGAAAAAGACCCTATGCTATTGCAATTGTGGTCTTATTTGTTCCAAATGGCTATTTAGACTTAATGATTGCCCCAAAATTCATTTACAGGGGAATGCTATCACTACTAAATAAATGCGTCTCATACCATGCTTGTTCGACATTTTTTTGCGTTGGATTAACGTGGATTGAAACATTGGTCCCACGTCCATAGCATAGTGTCGCTTAAACGAAGGTAAAATGCATCAAACAAGCATAGAATACAACACAATTTTTTTATTACAAATGTGGATTGTATGTCGCTTACATGTTGGTGAAACATCCAAAACTAGATGTTCCCCAACACTTTGATTGAACATCCCAAAAACTATGGTGCAAACGTGGGTCAAATGTATGATAAGTTACGTTGTAAATGCATAACAAATGTTGATGGAACATCTGGTAAGCTATGTTTCAAATGTAGACCAAATGTCGGTGGGAAATCCAAAAGTTACATTATAAATGTGGAATGGATGTCGGTCAAACATCTGATAAACTATGTTACTGATAAACTTGTAAAGAATCAACGCGGAGTTATGGACGCTTAACCCACAACTTTCTAACGAACTTTTGAATAGTCAACTTTTTGTGGTCATAACTTTTGCATACGATCTTCATTTGGGGCGCTCGATAGCCTGCTGGAAAGGTATATACAAGCTTTACAACTTTCAACTAAAACCTAAAGAATGTCGTCAACTAACATTAGGCCCCCCAAATTGCCAAAAAACACCGTTTAGTGCCTCAAAACGGCTCCGTAAGTTTGGGACCCAAAAACTGTAGAAAATTACAAGAAAATTGCCAAAATAGAAGACCGTTTTGAGCCAGTAAAATAGATAGGTGGCCACCTATACCCATATGGATCAATTCAGATTCTAATTGAGTAGGTGATCCAAATGATAGGAAATCCATCACTAGATATGCATTACATAGGATCTGTAGTTGTGTCATGGAGCAACTAAAAAAAACCAACTATTTCCTTATCTTCCACTTAAGCATAATATAAAGCATTGTGCAATGCTACATGTAAAGTAATGGGCTAAGGTACATTCTTAAAAACACTAAAGGTGAGAAATGTAAGGAGTACCTACGTCTATAAAAATATGATAATCAAAGTTCATTGTATGCATCAATGGAGAGAAGCGACAAATGTCTCTCCCATTGTGATTCCTTGTTTTTTATCTTCTATTATATTTCCTATTTGTTAGCCTCTCTGAAAAAGTTGTCCAGCTAATAGAAGTGGAAAGATGGCAATAGATAATGGAAGAAATGATGGAACAATGATGAAGACAAACCAAGGAAGGAAGGGGACAGAAATGGATGTTGAGACCAGAAGAGGAAAGATGGAAGTAATGAATGTTGAGACCAGAAGAGGAAAGATGGAAGTAATGAATGTTGAGATGAGAAGTGAAAAGATGGTAGTGGAAGAAATGGTGGAATGATGATTATTCATGAAGACAAACCAAGCAAGGAAGGTGGGAGAGATGAGAGATGAATGTTGGAAGAGAAGTAAAAAGTGGAAGAAGGAAGCTGGATGTGGAGTTGGGGGGTAAAAGGAGGTGGGAGAGATGAGAGATGAATGTTGGAAGAGAAGTAAAAAGTGGAAGAAGGAAGCTGGATGTGGAGTTGGGGGGTAAAAGGAGGAAGATGGAAGCTGGATGTGGTGGGTCAAAGTATGGAAGAGGCAATAGAAGAAAATAATAAAAGACAAGTAGATCCATGAATGATAAATTATAAATAATCCCATGAGCAAAATGATCACATTTTTCCAACCAGGAAACTATGGGGACTGGGAGCATCCCTGAATCATAAGCTACCCTACATGTTTGTTCAATGTAATTTATTAATAATTCCATGAGCAAGATGATCACATTTTCCCAACCGCTGGACTCTGGACACTCAGGAGCATCCCTGGCTCAGAAGCTATCCTACATGTTTGTACAATGTTGTTCGTCTTTTTTTGTGTTGGTTTATTTTTGGTCGTTGGCCGCAGAGAGCCGAAGCTTGCATGTATTCTAAGATCACGGATCGGTATTCTTGATGATTTTATGTCACCTTGGAGGTCATAGAGACCGTGGCGAGACCAGGTTTCATGCGTGTATATTGAAAGGGTCCGCATGCCTCTATTCATCCTTGGCGTTGGCGAGCATATGATGGATTCTGCCAGCAATGGATTGGGATTTGGTTCAAGGAAGAAAGTCTTTGAAAACCCATGTTCTGCACACAAATGTTTCATACAAAGTGTTTCACAATCTTTAATAAGCCCAAGTCATAGGTTTTGTCAGATGGTTCCCAAGTCTCAGTCTTGTGACTTCCTTCCAGATGTATATAAACAGCAAAGCTCGTCAAAACCCCAGAAAAAGTAAAGGAGACAGACTTTCCTCAAGATAGGACTGATATTGATCAACTTGGGTTGCAATGTACAGGGAAGCTGAACAATGTTTTTGTAGGAAAACTATCTAAATTGAGAAAGCTGAGTTTGCAAATGCAAGGTAAAGCAAAGTTGTCACGTTAGTGCTTGGAATACTCTTTGGAGACTGAACATATTGGTTCTCTCGAAGACCTTGTTGATGAAAGAACCACCCAATCAAAGGGTCTTCAGGCATCCATTACGAAACTGACATACTGGGTTTGCCAGCAAAGAAGTATCATTCTAAAGTGCTCTGCTTACTGACATACTGACATACTTAAGTTGTGTGACTGCAGGGAAGCTTGCCTCAACTTGCTTCATTTTAATTGTTTAGAATCCAATAGTTGGAACATGAATGCATTCCTGGCAGTGTTTGGCTGCCATTGTATATCCTTGTAAATGCTTGACTATCTTTGCAACTTCTCAATTGGCAGTTATTTATCTTCGGGATCTGATCACAAACATTCAGTGTTTTTTATTAACTGTCGAGCTTGTTGTGAAGCCCGGCAGTTCCGGACTGATTTCCTCAATATTCACAGCTGCACATTGTTTGCTGGTCGTTGCTCTACCTCAAACCCATATAAAGAAGTTAGGCATTGCTTGTTCTTTTGAGCTTGGCAGCTTTCAATTAACCAGCAATCTAACCATGCTTGCAGCTGGATGAGTTTCATTCTGATTGTGATTTTGTGCTGGTGAAGCTGAGGGCTCGAATGTAATATCAAAGTTATTATGCGTCCATGTTCAAAGATGCACTACCCTCTATGCTCTATTGCATTGTTTGCAATAAAGCCCAATCAGTGTGCTGCTGAGCAGGGAGGACAACAAAATTGTGGCCAGTCCCAGTCCCATGAACCTTGACAATTTCCAAAAGTAGGGTACTTATGAGTTTTGGCATATTCAAAAGTGACAAAATTGAGCACATCACTAACACATCATGAAATGATTCTTTCTATTTGATTGTGTAATTCTATTCAACTAAACATTGGACAAGACAAAAATGATGAACTTTTATTGAAGTAAAAAAGCCGTCCACAATCAAGTAACCTCAATATATACATGTCAATGTCAGATGCGAATAAGATGCATCAAACATCTGGAGACGGATGCAACCGGTATCTTTCCCATTCATATGATACTTACAATATCTTCTAACATGGTCTGTGTTCATGGGCCAGGTTCATTATTTTATCTGTCTTAACTGATATGAAGATGAATTTCACGAAGTTTTCAGCATAAGCTATGCTAAGTCCCATTATTTAATTCCAGAACAGATCCAAATTGCACAAATGCTTCCCAAGAAGCAATAGCCCTGTGGCTTCTCTGCATTTGGAGGTGCCTGAACCTGCTCAATCGCAGTTGTGCTTTTGTCCCTAAAAGTAGTGACCCAAAGGCTGATAAGACGTGTTATGATTCTATTATCTAAGAAAACACCCAAAAGTCAAACACTACATTAGAAGGGGGAGGTTGCAGATGACTGGCATGTGGCCAGAAAACAGCTTGGTGCAGTACACAAGTTCATGACACAAGCATATCAGGATGGTGCAGCTGTGGCCAATCAAATGGTTCTTGCTGATGTATTTTCTTTCATTGGGTGATACAAGTGTCATCAATATTTGTTTCCAATTTTTCTCTTACAATATTCACTACCAGTGTATGCTTTTGCAGCATTATCCTTTGGATCAGATAGTATTTCAATTCCTTGGTTAGAATAGAGACATTGACCATATTTTTTCTCTGCATATTCTGGACTGTTCAACCAGTTTGTGCTCCTACCATCTCCATGGAATAGAATTCTATTGTATTGACTACCTCTCTCACTCCCAAAATCATTGTCATCAAGCACACTCCATTCAGGGTCTGGGGCAATGCTTGCACCATACTCGGAACTTTCATTGCTACTAGTAGCTATCGGAGAGTCGTATATACTAGATCGCTTGCTTTTGATGGCTCCAGCAAGAACACTATCCCGGGATGACTTTGTCATGACGGTCATATGAGGCCGGAAGCTACTTGGTCTAATTTTCCTTATATCCTGAAAACAGCAAAGCAGAAATGTCAATTATTATTGAAGCTTCTGCATACAACAGGCATTCCCACAGGTCACAATTACAACACAAGCATGTTCCATCAGTATGAATTATCAAATGCTGCACCCCAAATTGCAAGACAAACTGCATTCATTTCAGGCAAAAGAAGAATAGTGCAGTAAGGTCTATACCAAGATAAATTACTCAGACTAGATTGTTGAGTCTATACATACCATGTGTTTCAGAGCCATATCCAAGGCTTGCTTTGAGAGTGTCCTCCCAAAGCCAGTACTCTCTTGAGATGAGTTTGACGTCAGAGTCTCTTTGGTTTGCAAGGTGGCACTGACAGACTGAGTAGTTGCTTGCTTTACTATACCTCGAGAGAGAGATCTCCTTGCATCTATGCCTTTCTCTACCATCTTGCTGCCAAGTACAACAGGCGTTGTCACAGTGTGAATGCGATTACTATTCAGTTTGGTAGTCTGCAAACTGGACCTATCACTGTTAAGGCTGTCATATGAAATTCTTCCTCTTGTTCTGCCCGGTGAACATGACTGTCTTCTTGGTCTATTTACAGTAGGAGCTTCAGTTGTACACTGCACAGCACTGGGAGCTCCAGGTCTACTCCTATTAGCTAAAGCTGCCTTTTCTGGCACTGTAGTCCTTAAATTTGGAGGTGTTTCAAGTGAAAAATCAGGTATTAAAGAAGGCTGCAAAGGCTTTGTTTTCACTCTGAGAGAAGTTCTTGGTGGCATTGCTGAATTTCTAGACAGCATGGTGCTAGCTTTGCTTACGGAAGGAGATTGTGGAGGAGGAACTGAATTCTTTTGACTTGGTTTTGGCGTGGAAGATTGACATGGTGGTTTTGATGACTGCATGGATGGCCTTGGTGAGGGCTTTGGTGCAGAAAATACTGACCTTGATGAGGGGGTAGAAGACCTTGAAGAAGCTGCAGATTTTGGTGTTGTCACTGAAAGTTTCCGTGTTTCTGTGTATGTTAAACCATTGATCCCATAGGAGGGTTTTGATGCAGACACAATTGACCTTGACGAGGGGGGAGAAGACCTTGAAGAAGCTGTCGATTTTGGTGTTGTCACTGAAGGTTTCTGTTTTGCTGTGTTTCTTAAACAATCATTCCCATAGGACAGCTTTGATGCATACATTCTTGACCTTGATGAGGGGGTGGAAGGCCTTGAAGAAGCTGTAGATTTTGGTGTTGTCACAGAAGGTTTCTGCGTTGTTGTGTTTGTTAAACCATTTATCCCATTGGACGGGGTTATCTGACGGGAATTAGAACTTCCCCTCACAATCTTCGATGCAGATTCTATCCGAAGGTTAGGGAGCTGCACAGTTGTAGAAAGTCAATCTCATGTACCATCCCAAAAACAACCTTTTATGTGCCAATCAATCTACATAGAGACAGCCAGCTGTATGGTTAAATCTAAAATTATGGTAAAATCTAAAATTACTGATCTCTTCAACATAGTAATGAAAAACAAGAAGAAAGCAGCCAGAGGACGACAAATAGTAATAGAATAGAGAAAAATAATAGTGCCTTTGCAACTATAATAAATTGGCATAAATTAATATCATGTATTGTAAGTGCAATATAGAAAGCAAATTCAAAAGAACGTAAGGGCAGAGACAACATGGTATCACACAGGTAAGTAAACAGTGTTAATGGACAGATGCAACATGGATTGAGGGAATCGTGTCTTTATCAGTGAAATTTCATGAGACCATTGATCAATTTCCCTTTGACATAAAAATCCTATATGCTTTCCTTTTAAAGTTCATTAGTTTTTCCTATGAAATTCCTTTCAATGTTTACAGTATGCGATAAGATCTAAGTTCTCACCAACAAGCCATCCATAAATAAAATTTAAATTTGTAGTATATATTGCACAATAAAAACAATATTTATGAACCCACTTTCTACCTAGGATAACAGTTTGTAAGGAACAAGGAAGGAGACAGAAAAATGCATCAAATCTTTCACATTAAATAGCGGAAGATCTAATAAGGACGATACCGACCATATGAAAAAACAGAATTTGTAAGGATGCCTGCAGCCTACAGCATATTAAACATTGATATCTTATTGACAAGTTATGTTAATAAAGGCTCAAGAACCAGTGTAAAATAGCTTTTGTCCCAGTTTATGGCCTTTGTCCACATACTTTAACGTTAAGATATTCTAGACTAATCAATGGGAGAAACTCTATCAATTAACTTAGGCTTTGGTCAATGAATGCCTATCACCTTAGTAGCCAATTATTAACCAGCCTAGGGAGAATTGATAGTCATTCAAGGCAAGTTCTACACTCTGCACACGAACACAATGAACAAAGCATAACTGTAAATTTCCAACAATGCTGAACAATGTTGGGGTGACCACTTACTCTGGATGTCCTTAATGGAGAGAGAGACAGGACAACCGGATTCTCCCGTTCAGAGAATCCTGCAGCTTTTGCTTCTATGCCCAAAGAAAATAACGGGGGAGTGCCAGGGGGTGTTAAAAGCCTGCATGTGAACAGTAAAGTTTGCATTAATTCTAATAACCATCCAAGCTAGATTTTAAAGTGACAGTTTAGATGCTACAAATAAACATATCAATTACCAAAGGCTTGCATATACTCTATATTCCAAAATGCCCAAGAACTCTTATTAGTTGATGATTAACTTCATCTGTACTTACCAGTCATAGTCATTTTTAGCACCGTCTGCAATTAAGAAGTCATCATAGCCTCCTATTTGCAGTGGCCCAGATGTTGGTATTTTGTATATAGCTGAACTGCTGATTTTGTTTCTTCCTGCAAATGGGAAAAATGTTGCTATTACTAAATAGAAATTATTGCTTCTTCAACTTATTGATTTCCTTATAGATAACCTTTTATTGGTTGACTCACTTTACATAAGAATAGGCATTAAGATTGGCAACCTCTTCAAAGTGAATTAGCTCCCCAAGCTGATAGAGGATTTATTCTGTTAGTGGGTACGAGTCAGTGTATTTAAACAGCTTTGCAACAATGTTCGGAACCATAGTTGAGTTGTCAATGAAATCAATAAGTTTTTCTTTGCGTGGCATTGGAATGGGTCAATTGGGTGCATTGTTTGCTTTCTCGTTCCATGGACTATGGGCCCTTTCCTTTAAGTGCTTTTTGATAACGACATTATTGCGAATTTAAGTGCTTTTTAACAGCAACTTTATTGCGAATAGGGAGTTGGTTCATGCTGAGGTCTATAGAGCGTTAAAGTCCATTCACATGGCATGAACTTTAAAGCGATGGAGCTGGGCTAGCTACAATTCCAATATTTGTCAAAACCTGCTGTAACAAATCAGATCTTCCAAGAGAAAGCTTCAATCGCTCGATGTCACCGACAAAGAATGGATTAAGAGGATACAGCCATAATTGCATGTATTCTTTTGCAAAAGATTACAAAGATTATACATGATCTTGATGAGAGATTGACTACATGCTTACCACTTGTACAATTTTATCTATATATAAATATTAATTAATTATGTTTGATGCACTAAACTCCGCAAAATCTTAGTTCCATCGTCATCCTCTCTAAAAAGTATGCTGCTCTAGCTTTTCACCTTCAGAATATGAATAAGGTATTTCTGATAGTCTACAAAAAAGAGCTTTTGCACCCATCTTTTCTTGCTTCAAAGCAATCTTTACAGTTGTTGTAAGCTCTGTAATCCCAAAAATTAGAAAAGTACTTTTGGCTGGAACAGTCTTTCCAGGGCCACCAATTACCTCAATATTAAAAAGATTTTCAAAGAAAGAATGTATTAAAAAGATTTTGTTTCCATGGGACGTGTATGGGTCAGTCTGGAAGTATATAACTCAGCAGATCTATGTTTGATTCTGATAGGGTCTTGACACAAAAAGTAAGTTCAAAGCTCAGCACTTTCACCTGTGAGAAAAAGAAGATACAACCATAATTGCATGTACTATTTTGCAAAAAAAATGCAAAGATTGTACAGTTAAACAACTTATCAAGGAAACCGAGGATAAAATAAATAAATTGTGCCTCCTCCTTCTGCATTCTTTTTTAACTTGGGATTTGGGTGGAAAGGGACATGAACTTGTGATCTAAAGGAAAAGTAAAGAATTCATTTAACAAAGTTCCGTCTTCACTAACAATGACGACACTCTTGTAGTAGTTGATAACCGAGATAACTATCATTTATATCTCATGTCTCGAAGATGCCTGGGTATTACTATCAATTATGCTCTTATATATTCTGGAATCTGAATACCACTGCGGTAGCTAAGTTATCATTTGGATCTCATGGCTTGGGGATACCAAGCTCGCTAGTATCAAGCACAAGAAGGGATGATGTGCTTCCTATTATTTGATTTCCATGCCAGGCAGATGCTTGGGTGCTTACTATCAACTATGTTCTCATCTATCATGGATATTGTTGTACTAGCTGAGAGGAACTGGCGTTTCAGGGTTGCTTAGGTGCCTGAAGCACAAGAAAGGATGATGATAAGTTTGCTTCCAACCATTTCGATCCCATGCTTCACGGGTGTCTAGGTGTCTATTATCAACTATGTTCTTATCTATTTTGTATATTCAACTATCTATTTGAATCTTGTACCTCAAGAGCGTTTGGTTGCCTACTATCATGTAGTACAGGAAAGTTAGAGGATTTGTGTTAATATGCTTATTGGCACAAGAAAGTAGATAACTGGTTTTGAGTGAGGCAATGTTGTTATTTGAATCTTGTACATCAAGAGTTTTTGGTTGCCTACTATCATGTAGTACAGGAAGGTTAGAGGATTTGTGTTAATATGCTTATTGGCACAAGAGAGTAGATAACTGGTTTTGAGTGGGGCAATGTTGTTTATGAGAAACCAGATGCAATTTCTGGGATATGGGCTCATCGAAACATAAAAACTTGGGATCTCCAGTTGAAAAGTCCCCTTGCCTCTCTCACTTTGGATCTCCAGTTATTTAAGCTACATCTGCTAGGCCTAGTCAAAGCACCAATTTCTAAAGTTGAAATTTGCACAGATGGGGAACAACACCAGACTTTCTCTAATGCAGTAGTTTTTGTAAAGGGTTATTTAAGCTATATCTGTTAAGCCTAGTCAAAGCACCAATGTCTAAAGTTGAACTATGCATAGATGGGGAACAATACCAGACTTGCTGAGAAGGATATCGAACCAACTTTTAAAATCCTTTTTTGGTAAGTTGTCTAAAACTTGGTAAAAACGTATCTGCCATAAGAAGAAAATGACACAATGTTGATCAGAAACAACTTTGAATGCTCTCATGTAGAGTCCGCCGTCTCTTCAATGTACACACAGGGAGACTAAGGGGCTGTAACTGTTCAGCCTCCTTTCTTGGAGGGTAATTTGGAGAGCTCCAGTCACCTGAGCAAAATCCTAAGCTGTTAGACCATGATGATGTCAAATTCATGAAAGATCAATATGGACCTCCCAAACCACTGCAACAACGTCGGTGTGCTTAATAAGCATGGAGTTAATATTTTTAAACTCTGAGTTTCACCAGCTCAAAGTAATCTAGCCTTTACAGTCCAAAAGACGCAACGGAACTTGGCCAGAATCGATCGCAGGTAACACAATTATTGATATGGGTGAATGGATAGGATCTCTAAAGAATAAATGATACAAGTTACTTAGAAAAATACAAGTCTATAATACCGGAGCAGTTGGCTGCATGAAAAACTTACTGAATTCGGAATCAAGAAACACAATGAGAACTAGAACACATGATGTTCCAAAGGCCAACAGGATATGAGAGCGTTAAACTCATTCATTCTTTCATTCAAGAATGAACCCACTTTCTTCGCTTTCGCTAACAATCGGGTTCCGATTGAGAAGAGAAGAAAGGAACAGAACCATTAAAAGACAATAAACACACAAAAATGAAAGAAAATCGAACTGAAATGTATCGTGCATATTACCCAATTCGTCAGTAATCTGAAGCAGCTCCTTCTCTCTTTTACGCATATAATTGAACAGCTCGAGGTCGTCGTCGCGTTCCTGGGTCGCATTGCTCAAACTAATTGCGTGCCTGTGGGACGAGAAGCTCCTTGGGGAGGAGCTTCTGTAATTGTTCATGGCGCCTGCCTTCAACACCGCGCTGTTCACTATCGAGGGATCAATCCCTCCTCTAATTCAATCTGAGATGGGTTGAGAGCAGAGTTTATTAGAAGCAGGCGTCGACCCACATGGGAAACGGACACCAGAGGATCGCTTAAATGAGGGAATATGTGGAACGCGGCGGATGAAGATATTGGTTGAAGTTATTTTTAGCAAATCACTGGCGTACGTCGAAGATGAATGCCCCTCGCAAGGAGCCATGCGTTTGGAAACGTGGTGCTAAAAAGGACCTTAATCTTCTTGAAATAGAAATAATTTTTATTCCTTAGGACAAGGAGCGAGACTCCAATTTAGTGTATGCGATCTTGATATCAACAAGAGACTCCTCTTTAGTGCCTGAGACTAATAAAGTAGATCTAGTTTATTGTTGAAGTTTTAAAAAATGACTCATTTTACTCTTCTCAATTTGAACTTGTAACTTCTAAAGAGAAAACACATCTTCTTGATTATTAAGCCCACTCAAACTATATATATAAAAGAAAATAATAATGTTGTGAGTTAAAAAAATGTAAATTGTATCTTTTAATTTACTAGAAATCATGTTTTCCATTTGGTTATGATAATACTACTAGTATATATCCATTTTAACTATGGCTCTACCAAGAGTCGAGAGGGATCAAATTCTCTTGAGGTGCAAACTCTTTTTAATTTACAAATATGTCGAATAAGTAATCCTTCCTACTTGGGAGGGAAATGACCAACTTACTTAGGTAATTTCAAAATAGGGTAAATATCAGTAGAAGAATGAGCTAAGTAACAATAATAATCATATAATCAAATAGTTTTCCAAAAATTGTTTTACTTGTCTTTCTTTAACACTACTAATGAATATTAAGAGTAGTTAATGAGTAAAATAATCCATATAAAATTTTAAAATCTAGATTTCCAGAACAGATTGGAATTTGAAAAACATTTTACCATCAAATGAAGATTTTAAACATCTATCCAATTTTTTTTGAAAAATGACTTGTTTTTCTCTCGAACTAAAATGAACATTTACATGTTAGAGTTAACCTTGACTTGGGAATGAGTAAGGATGTAAGTGGTTTAAGGCACATAGTTTTAGTGGCCGGTGGTATTTGCATTTAAAGAACCTTATAATTATGGTTGTAATATTCCCTTGTAATGTGCCAAAGTGAGGGGAGAGTCTGCTTAGGTTTCAAGTCAACTAAATTTTAAATTGAAATTTGATATATAATTACATAAATGTGTTTTACAATTGAGCGAATTTAAAATAAAATTTTATATGTTCTTGGTTTGATAAATTTTTTTTCGTACTACTCAATTCAATTAAAATTTATAAGTTGGCTTATTTTTTTTCGCTATAATATTTTTATTTTTTAATTTTTTAATTATAAGTTGGCTTATTTTTATTGAGTTGACATGTTAGAGATGTGACACATCCACATCTTGCCCATTTGAGCTGTATGTAGAAAGAGTCTGTTGATACAACAATAAATTAGAATCATTAATGATGGGTATGAAGCTAGTGTGATAATTTATATACAATTTAATGCTATAATGCTTGTTTAAATGTATATTGCAATTTTAAACTTTTAAATTGATTTAAAAATTAAAAAAAATATTTTTATTAAAAAAAATCAATACGATCACATCAAAGGTCATAATTTCGTTCATAGACCCACCCATTCTAAGGAGATTTTGTCTAAAATCTAAAACATAAGATAGAGAGTATTTTTTTTAAATAAAAATTAAAAAAAACTATATGCTAACCGTTTATAAAGCATCTATCTGGTTATACTTTAAAATATATTGCTTTAAAAAATAAATTAAATTGTATATTTAATTAGGTGAGTGTATTCACAATGGGATTTTTTCAACTTTTAATTTAAGTATAAGTTTCCAGCGTGATATATTATTTATATTTTTTAATTTTAAATATTAAAATATTTTTTTTTATTTAATGTATTTGATTGTGTGTAAAGTATAAGTTTTCAGAGTGGTATATTATTTATATTTTTTAATTTTAAATATTAAAAGGTTTTATTTATTTAATGTATTTGATATATTTATATTTTTTAATTTTAAAGATTAAAAGATTTTATTTATTTAATGTATTTGATTTTTTAATATTTAACAAGTTATATTTTTATTTATCTTTTTTCATAAATTTATTATCAAATTTAATATTATATTTTTATATCTTTTATTTTTTTAATTTTTAATTTTTTTTAAACTAAATATTTAAACATTTGCTTATATTTTTTTAAAAGATTATTATAATTTTTTTTTCTTTTTTTCAAGCTTAAAAAAAAGTAACATGCTATTTATTAAGAATCAAAGTTACATCAATACTTTCTAAGTGTTCACCCCTTAATTAAAGGCATCCTTTTCTTGATATACTAACTTCCAAAAAAGCCTTCAAAAACATAACATTTTACAATACTTCCTTAGATATTATACATCTTACTATAATATATACAATACTTTTTTTAGACATTATACAAATTACTATAATATACAAAAAGATCTCAACCTAATATGGCTAGCAATAAAATTGCAAATTACTCATAAGCAACAAACAACAAGAAGTTAGACTCCTTTTAGGACAAACTCTCTAGTCTTTAAAAAGAGGGATCACTCCTTTATCATAAACCATCCCCTCCACAAATTCTTCATAGTGAATGAAACCATCCATAATCCCAACAACTTCCTTAGATAAAACATCTGCATCTGTGTATGAGAAAAAGATATTTGAGCAAAAGAGTTCTTCAAGTCCAATATCCGATTCTTCCATTGAGAAAGATGAAGAACATTCATATTAGATTTGCCCAAAATCCAATCAATAACAACCCTTGAATCACCAACAATGTGTATCACTTGTAAACCCTTTTTATGAGAAAGCCACATAAGGCCCCATAAAGCAAGAAGTTCTTCTTTGGTGTTACTACCATCCCCAACACCCATTTTTTAATCTGAAACAATATCCTTTTTCATCTTGAGAAAAATACCAGCCCCTCCAACACCATTAACTTAAGCACCATCGAAAAACTCATAGAAACATAATCATCAAACTGAGGTTTAAAAAGAAGTCTATTTTTAACCTTCACCTTCCATTTGACATTTGCCAAAAACTGTCCAATAGCCTTGGACCTCAGCTGAAAAAATATAGGTCGTATGTTTCCAAAGATACAACCGTTTCTTGTTTTCCAAACTTCCCAAAATATGTAGAGAGGGAGTTCTTTGAACTTTGTCTTTTTTTCCAACCCAATTCCATAAGCTATCCTCAAAACTTGAGATCTTCCAACTCTCTCTAAAGTTCACAATCTCTTGACACAAGCTCCACACTTTAGCATAAAAGGAACTAGTCACTAAAATATGTGTAACAAATTCCAAATCATTAAAACATCGAGAGCAAATACCTCGACCTTGAAAACCTCTCTTAACAAGATTATCCCAAGTTAAAATTTTGTTCTCTAAACATAACCAAACAAAACAACTAATTTTTGAGGGTATCTTCCATTTCCAAATTTTCTTCCTTAGATGATATCGACTATGTTTAATATTTGTTCATCCTATACTCAAGATGGGTTATTTATGGATACTATCAGGAGGTATATTTAGATCTGGAATAGTACCCTAACCATTTAATAAGCACCATAATCAATTAAATGTAAAAATTTATGTTTCCAAACATCAATCACTTTCTGATTCTTATGTGGATCAAGTGGAACATAGACGAGGTGAATCAAAGTGCTATGGGAACTTTCTTTCCTTACATGTACGTGAGAAGCAATACCTGTGATGTAGAGTGAGGAATAATAGAAAATTACTTATAACCCTTCCCTCCCAACGTGGCTTGTGATGATTAGTTAAGTAGGTTAACTATATTTAATAATTAATAAACATTAATATTATATTAAAATAATTATAAATTTAAATAAAATTTTAGTAAAATTTAATTAGAAAAAAAATGTTATATATATTTTTAATTTTAATCATATTATTTAAGTTTTTAAAATATATTTTTATTTTTCCTTTTATTTAAAACATAAAAAAATTCTTATTTTTGACTTTATATATACCTACATACTCGTCCACTCCATATAAATAAATACATATAAAAACTCTTTAGCTTTATATATATATATATTTCCCCACTCCGACTTAAAATACATATAAATAAAAAAATTACGTGCATGCACATATCATGATCCTCAACAAGATTAAGACCTTTTTTTGGCCTTTTGTGAGACCCATAAATTTGGCTTGTTGTTAACACCTTTTCTTGGCCTTTTGTGAGAGCCATAAATTTGGCTTGTTGTTAGGAAAACATTTAAATAATTGGACATGGCATAGAGATGCCCACAACTTGAGAACATGTATTTGGATAGTGGAAGTCAATGAAGCACTACATGGAGAAGGGTGAGCACCACTAGGAAATAAGGGCTCTAACAATTGACTTCAATATTAATATTAGGTAATTAATTCATTTAATGTCATATTAGTATAATAAAATTATCATTTTAATTATATTTTTATTTTTTAATTAATGTTTATGATGGTAGTTTAGGTTTATTTAGATTAATTTTGATCAAAAAATTTGGAGAGGAGTTTTCCTAAATTATTATAATTTTGATGAAAGATGTCCAAAAACCTATTTTACTATACAATGCATGTTCATTCTGATTTTTTTTTTCAAAACAAAAAAAACCTTCTTCTTATTATTCTTATTGAATCAAAGAAAAAGATACTCATTACATCATCATTACATCATTCTTTCTGACATCGGATCATAGACATATCAATTGTCATAAACTTTTTTCCTACACAAAACCTTCAGCATACTACACAACAACACAATGCAAATTTGAGCAATCAAAGTGAGCATTCCGGAAGTACTTGTTAGACATAATGCATAAATGCTATGAATGAAGAGTGTAATTCAATTATGAGAAACAAAACTTGGGAATTAGTAGAATTGCCCAAAGATAAAGTACCCATAGGATCTAAATGGCTGTTCAAATCTAAGTTCAAAGTTAATGGTAGTATTGACAAACTTAAGGAAATACTAGTTGCAAAGGGTTATTCTCAACAAGAGGGAATTGATTTTGAAGAAACATATGCATCGGTAGCTAAATTAAACACAATAAGATTGCTTGTTGCATTAGCTACAAAAGAGAATTGGAGAAAACACCAATTAGATGTTAAACTTGCTTTCTTGAATGGTGATTTAAAAGAGGAAGTGCATTTAGTTCAACCTGAAGGTTTTGTGCAAAAAGGTCATGAACATATTGTTTGCAGATTGAAGAAAGCTATCTATGGATTGAAACAAGCCCCTAGATCGTGGTATATAAAGATTGATTCCTTCTTTAAGCAACAAGGGTTTATGCAAAGCAAACATGATTCAAGCCTATACATTAAGAAAGATAAAGAGGGAAATGTTTTCTTGATATCTTTATATGTTGATGATCTCATTATTACAGGTGGAGCATATCGATTGATTGTAGATGTTAAAAGCCATATGTATACGGAATTTGAAAAGGAATACCTTGGTGATTTGCATTATTGTTTAGGAATTGCATTTTGGAGAGAGTATGGTAAGACATTGATCACTCAAAGCAAGTATGTAAGGGAACTCCTTAACATATTTTAAATGAGTGAATGCAAAGCAGTATCAACTCCTTTGGATCAAAATATGAAATTATACAATAATGATGGATCTAAAGAAGCATATGGTACTTTGTATCGTCAATTAGTGGGAATCCTGGACTATCACTACTACAAGGCCAGACATATCATAGTCAGTTAGCATCCTTAGTCAACTCTTGGCTAAGCCATGTGAAACACATTGGAAAGATGCAAAACAAGTCTTAAGATACTTAAAATGAACAATTAATTTTGGTCTTTTATATATTGATGCATTTGATGTTCAGTTGGTAGGTTATTCTAATTTTGACTGGGCACAGAGTCCTGCCGATAAAAAATCTACTTCTGGATATGATTTTCACATTGTTTCAGGATTCGTGTCATGGACCAATAAGAAACAACCAACTGTTTCTTTGCCATCCACATAAGCTGAGTATAAAGCATTGACCAATGCTACTTGTGAAGCCATTTGGTTGAGGCGAATTCTTGAAGATGTTGGTAAAAAGCAAGAACAAGCTACCAGAATTCAGTGTGATAATCAAAGTTCAATCAAGTTGGCACATAATCCAGTCTACTATGCCAGATCCAAACATATTGAGCTGCAACATCACTTTGTGAGAGAGAAGATTGCGTCTAAAGAGATTGAATTGACTTATTGTAGTACAAGTGAGAATGTTGCTGATATTTTCACCAAACCAGTTGGAAGAATCCACTTTGAGGATCTTAGAAAGAAACTTGGTGTTGTAAAGAATCCATTTCTCCATTAAGGGAGGCTATTAGAGATAACGCAGAAATGCATTCAATGTTGTTTTCTAAACTTAGGTTAAGTGGTTTATCTGTTTCTTAGTGATAGGATCAGATCCTTGTTTCTAGGATCTAGTTTGTTTGGTGTTTACCTATATATGTAACTTTCATTCAGTAATACAATTGAGTTGAGTGTGTGATCCTCCTTCTGTCTGTGTCAGCCTTTGCACTCTTTTGGTTCCTCTGATTCTCTAATTGTACAATCCCTCAATTAAAATCGAAGCCAAAAGAAGACTGACAAAAAATAAGACTATGACATCAAAACTGAAACTCACAAAATTAAAAAAACAAAACCGATCAACAAAACTCTTCCATACCATCGCTGATAATTTTTAGTTATATAAATTTTCTTTTAAATATTTTCTTTTTAATTTTATTTTTAAAAGACAAATAAAGATGAAAGATTTATATTATTTCAATAGAATAATACAAAGAATATAAGAGTAGGTGCCCTGTCAAATTAGGGATATGTAAAGACAAAAAATTTATATTATTTTAACAGTATATATACAAAGATTGCAAGAGTAGGTGCCCCTTTCAATTTAATGTAGCTAGATCAAAAAGATAAGCATATTATAATAATAAAAAACATGTATATGCTCATTATTAATCATTATAATGTTTTACAATCAAAATATTATTATATGTTTTTAGTTTTGTATCTTAATGGATTGTGATTGATTGTATGAAAGAATATTGATTAATTTCATATTTCTAAAAATTATATATACGATTAAGTAGTAGCATATTTAAAATGGAAAAAGAGAGTTTCCTAAGTGATAAAGGAAATATGTGTTGGATTTGTTTGCTGATTTTATAATCGATGCTAATTATGATGTGAAGGCTAAGTTGTTTAGAGTGTGGCATTGAGATACAAACCATGTGTTTCAAATCTTTTAACATTGGTTTTTAATAAACATTATTATTATAAAATTAAAATTAAAATTAAATAACATAAAAATATAAAAATATTGTTATTCTTAAATCATGAAAATTTCTTAAAGAAAGAATAGGGAAAAAATGAGATGAGACTAAAACATTAATCTTAGATTATCGAGTGATTTAAAGGTGAAAGTACAACTAGTATTGATATGGGAGCTAATTAGAGCCTCAAACTAATAAATTCTTTTTGGATTTATTGGAGTTGTTGGAAGATTTTTTGACATGAACTCAAATATGGTCTTGGGAGGTTTTTTGTTTTTTTAACAGGTATCGAGACTCATAGCAACTCTATGTGTGAATAAATTCCTTAAACCAATTTAACAAAGTGTCATTCTAGTTGCCATGTAGCTTAAGGATGGAATTGTGTATTTTTATAGTACCAAAAAAATGTCTCTTGGCATAGAGTTCTCACATTGGAGCATTCAGAATAAGTGTAGACAAAAAACAAAGTGTCCATGTTGTATTTCATTATGCTTCTCCCCTGGATCTCAATTGCATAGACCAACTCTCAAATATTCTCATGATGTCATTCATCATAGTATTTGGGATAACTTTATTGAATGATGTCCATATACATTACTCTTTTAACATGATTGGAAGGAATTGATTCAACTTGGGATTATGCTTAAGGAATAGTAAGAAGGGAAGCAATTTAGGATTGAGAAAATTTCCCACCAAAATGAGGGCCATGTTCTTATCCTCCCCACTTTGGATATCGTAAAATAAGTATCCCATCTTCTTAGAGGTTTCATTGGATTAATCACAATCAATATCTAAGTTGACAAATTGAATGATCATGTTACCCATTTTGCAATGGAAAGCATGTGTAACAAGGGGTGTAAAAGGCATAGAGGGGATGGAACTGGGTTGAGTAACCATTGTGTGGTGAGAGTATACAAGATGGATAGGTCACTAAAATAACATATTGAGGAAACAAATACTATGCACTAAGAAGGATAATTAACTAGAATGAGGACCTAATAAGTTAAGCATGCTAGTGTCAACTATAATTTTAAGGGGATTCCAAATAGAGATTATGTCTTCAAGGGATGATACATTGAGAATCATAACTAAGATGGCATGGTCTTGTCATAAACCCCCCAAAACTATTTTCTTATCAAAATAAATTTTATAAAACCTTCAACACAATTAACACTTACACCAAATCAAAGGGCCAATAACAAGATATAGGATCATAGTTTACGAAGCTATAGTGCAAGGTTTAAGAGGAAGTTGAAGATATATGAAAGGTCACCGCTACTATTGTGGGAAGAAACCAATGTCTTAGTGGCATCTCTTGTTAACACCCCAGTCATAACCCTCATTCATTGTCATTACATTAATTATAGTTATACCAACTTATTACGATTGCTTTATATCCCTTTGTATCTCATATATATATACATCAAGGAGATTTATTTAGGATCACCCATATTGTGGATTTGATATATTATGATAGTAGGTTTCTTCCTCAAAGAGGCTTCCTATTCATTCTTTCTTTAACTTGATTTAGGTGTGACAATGTTGAATTTGATATTTTTAATGCAGTGATACATAACATTCATATCAGAGTGGGAAATCCTTGATTTGTCTCCTTCAAATGAGCTATATTATAGTTTTTTCTCTACCTTATTCTTGGATCATCTTCATTGTGTGGAGATTCCAGGATTGGTAAACAACATATTGAAATGGATTGGCTAAAACCTTCATACTCTAATTTGCTATAATTTCACAATTACATGCTATACAAGTTAGGGTTATTGTCTAGTCCTTAAACTAGGCTTAAACATGTAGTATCATTAAAAGAAAGTCATATTTGAAGATTGCAAAGTCCAAATTGAGGGTTGTTGGTGGCATTGGATAGAAGACAAACCAAGGTTTTTTATGTCCAAATTTAAGTTATGTTAGGGAAATATTAGGGAAGTTACTATATGTATAAGTTCACTCTCCTTATATAGGTTAAAAATGGTAGGTTCTAGTAATTCCACCATAACTTTTCCTTGGATCGTCCAAATTGCATGCAATTAGTGGAATCACGAAGATGACATATAAGAGAAAAACTTATAAAAAATGTCAATAGATAATTAGAAATCATGAAGTTGTAATAGATTCAAGATCTATCATAAGATCAAACCCCACATTAGGGATTTAGAAGGGTTCTAAGGAGACCCAATTTTAGAATTTTTATCTATTTAAAAAAAAATAGATTGTTTAGACTATAAACATGTATTGCCATCTATAAACACAAATATTTTTTTAATTAGCATAATATCTAGATGTGAAGAATACATGCAAAAAATAAAGGTGGGGTCATCATAGGACACCCTTGTACATATCTATTGGTACTTGGAGAGTAATATTATATTAGACATAATATATTCGCATGTTTCATATTCCATGTGCCCTAGTGTATGTCGTATAACCCATGAATATACCTAGGATCATACTTATATAGAATTTATATCATCAATATCTATAGTACATCAAGCATAGCACTCAAGGATATCACTCTTGCACATGGGAATTAAGTAGTATGGCTAATGGTACATCCCATCGTCCTTAGTTAGAGTAAAGAGAAACCATGTACTATTGTTGGAAACCCAATTGCATATGAGGGAAATTTAGAGTTTGACAATCCCTTGTAGACCTTGCAAAACCATAGCCCATTATGTCTAGATGTAGTAATCCAAATGTGACTCTAGAATTTCCTCTTAAATATCATCCTCGACACAATAAGAGGATGAAGAAGATGAATTTAAGGAGTCCAAGTTGGAAGAAAAAATAACAATAATGGAAACTAAACCTACACAAATGGTTGACAACATATGTTGTAGTCCTATTGTGTCTAAGTATTGGCATAGATTTGAGGTCAACTAAAGATGAATTCATGGAAGACATCAAACCATGGAAGCTTGAGTATGTGGAACCATAGAATATTGAGTATGAAAATTCCTAGGAGTTGTCTCATAAACCCTTTGTGCACATTCTCCCCATTCACTTATGTATTAATTTCCTACTAAAGGTATATATCTTTTTGTATGATTGGGTTACAACTATATGATTCTCTAGTATATTTGAGAATATTCAATAACAACCTTAGTTTCCTTTACATGCAAGGATTTTTATGTAAAGAAGAGATAATTCTAAGTTGTTATGTTAAGAGACTTGGTTCATTATGTTATTATGTTTATTTCTGAGAGTTAGTTTTCTCATGAATATGAATTTTCCTCAAAATGCATCGTCTGATACTATTATGACATGTAATACTTACTCTCTAAATATAATGAGACAGTGTTGTGCTCACACTTATGTACTTGCAGAGTGTCATCACGAAAAAATCACACACTTGTGACAATTTCATGATTCACATGGTAAAGTGTCATCAACATGCAACATGCATCTAGCCAAAGACATCCTCATCATATTCGGAAAGAAACCTGAGTCTCAGAGTATAGAAAAACATGAATTTTGGGCCATTAGGGGCACCGTCTTGGTTGCCTATGGGATCTCGACGAAACTTGCGGTAGGATCCAATGACCACCCATTGGAGCTTCCATAGCCCACAACCAACTCCAATGGGATAAAGGGGTGTCCCTTTGTACGTCCGTTGGAGCTCTTGGTCGGGTCCAACAAGCACCCAAAAGGCTCCAATAGACGCACACATGGGTAGACAAAGGCCACCTCCATGGAGCAATTCTCACTCTATAGCGGTGGCCATTGATAACATGTTGGACCCCATGGTTGGGTCCAACATATTCCCAAAGGGGTGTTCCTTAGGGCGCATGTTGCAATTGATTGTGGCCTTCATTGGTTTCCCAAAGTTTTGATTGGGTCAAATGGGATTCTATTCGAAGGGGGCATCAACTTGTGTACGTTGTTCCCCTTGTAAAATGGAAAAAATGAATAAAAAATGTTATGTTTTAATGATTTTGTTTTTATCCATGTTATTAAATGTTTTGATGTTTTTTTTGTTGTGCAGGAAGAATGGATTGAAAAAAAGTATCCGTCAATATTTCTGGGGAAATACCTGCAAAGATGATGCCTAAAAAAGTAATTGGGCTTCCTAAAAATGTCGAAGGTTTTGACGAAGCTCATAACTCTATTGATCCAAAAACTAGGAATTATAGAGATTGGAAATATTCAACAAAGGAAATAAAAATGAATTATTCATGGTATGTGAAGGAAAAGTATTTGAATGATCCAGAAAGTATTTACCTGTATAGTGGTGAGTTTGATTATATTGAATAAAATTATAAACTTGTGGGATTGGTGTGAGATATGTGTTTGGTTCTAGGTACTTACACTCTTTATGTCCTAGTGAAACATGCAAATACATACCAAAAATATCATATTGCTTGAAGGTATCACAATACAAGATGCAATAATGTTTCACTTATTTTTGTGCAAAAATCATGCAACATATTGAGAAAGGGAATGTAAGTTTCAATACTTTGCTACCTATCAATGTTTTTATTAATTACAATTAGGTCAATATGTCAATAAAAAAAAATTAATATCAATTTTTTTGTATGTGCAACATTTTGCTAAGTCACTTTTTGAAATGTTGGGCGAAATTTATTCAAGATAGGAAAATCCTATAGGCATCATCAATGGCTATCATAACAAGGAAAGAGGAGCAAAGAAGAAACAAGTGGCAAATGTTCAGAAAACATAAGCATAACCACCAAATGGAAATAAAGGGAAAGAAAAACAATAAAATTATATAAAAAATGTTACATTTAAAAAGATTGTAATGCCAATTGAAGATAATGAAGAGATTGTTTCCAATGAGGTTGTTCCACCTATAAGCAAGAATAAAAAACATTATGGGAGGAAAATAATGACGATTGAGGATGTTTCCCTTCCTAACATTGGTACAATTATTGTTGATTGATATGAAATTACTTCAAGACATAAGAGGAATAGATCTAAGTTTGTTGAATCTAGTGTTATCTCTTAATTAAACAATGAAAATTCTATGGCTAGTAGGGAAATCATTACTCCAGGTGTTGATCTAGAGGATGGTCACTGTCAAGTAAACCCAAAATGCAATTCGAGAACGATTGAGAAGGGACAACTTGGTTGAAAACGACCATACATTTCTTTTAAATGTGAACCAACTCTATGGAACCACATAAGGCCAAGAAAAAATTCAAATTAGAAAGCCACATCACCTACATGTTCACAACTTGAAAACATTGATGAGGTGTAATCCCTATGCAGATATGATTAACTACCTAGTTCTTGCTGACCCCAGACAAGTTCTTGGTAGCCATGCATTTGATCGATCCAAATGTTTTGATTATAAATATCATATGATTGGGGGAAATCATTCTGCTGAGGAAAGAATTGAATTATTACAAGAATATACCAATAACCTTTTTTTTGAAATAGTGAAATGTGTTGTTTATGCTGGTTTAACAGATGTAGAAGCAAAACTATTGGCATGGGATCATAACACAGATAGAGAATATAGGTTGCCCATGACATTTATTCAAAGGGTGAGATTTATCCATAACGAATTTGAACAAATATGTGGTGGGGATAGATCAAAGGTTGATACAAATTTTCGAAAGCAATGTTGTTTGGAAATAGGTTTCCCAAGTAAAGAAGACAATGAGAAGGGAAAAAATCTTAGAGAAAGTGATGCATTCAGAGTTATAGATGGTTATTTCTAGTTGGAATTTAAAATGGGGAAAATATGGAACTTGATTGATGAAATCTTCAAATTATGGGAGAATACAGGCATACAAAATAAAAATAAAAGTTAAAAAGTCTAAATCCTTCCCATGGGGCACCTGGTAAGACAGGCCTTGATGTCAAGAACTTGCCAAAAGATATGACCATAATGCCTTGGAGATCATTGCAAGGAGTGGAGGATGAAGAAATTAAATTTCAATATTATCATGTGTAAATTCATGTGAATTATCAATGGAGAAAATGTGAAATGAATTTGAGATGCAAGTATATTGATTTCTTTTTATGTTTTATGAAATTTACTTTTTGGGTTTAACATGTTTTATCCTTTAAGTACCTTGTTATATTAATAGTTATGATTGTTAACATAATTAATGTTCAATTCATATAGTCAAAAGATTTACATGAAAATACTAGAGGAAATGATAATAATGTTGAATGAAAAGAGTTGTGATGATGTCAAATGCAACTATCTAGAGTCGAGCTCCATAGAAAACTTAAAACAATATTATGTTGCATTGAAAAAGATATGTTTGTTTATGATACATTATATTTTATTCATTTGTAAGTTAAATTATTCTTTTTTTATTACTTATAGATATGCTATTTGTTTTTAAAGATGCCAAAGAAGCATATATGTGTAATACATGAAGCTTTTAAAATTCATATTCAAGGAGCCAAAATTGAACGTGAAAGAAGGCAACACCTTGAAAATGTTGAGCTTGATGATACACTTAATCATTACATTTGGAATGGGCTCGACACTATGGAATATCAAGTTGAATGTGGATACTATGAAAACATTGCAAACATTGTTCCTAAGAAGGAATACTCGTTAGTCATTGCATATATCCCTCATGGTTACAATATTACCAACATTAGTTATGATTATGAGCCTTATAGTTACAATTCATTCACTAAAGTGGTTAACGGATTTGTGGATGTCACAACATCATCACTTTAGATATTTATTGTTTCCATTCAGATGCACAAGGAGGAGCAGTGTTATCAAGATTCAAGGGTAAAGCGAATGCAAGGAAACAAATTTATTGGTAAGGTATAAGTATTTAATTTGGAAATCAAAATTATTTATTGATAAGTTATTTGAATTTTTTTTTTTATGTTATAGGTACAAGCCTAATATTCATATATCTAGCAGTGAAGATGCATCCATGAGCGATGTTGAAAATATACATGTTGCAAGTTGGAAAAAGATAAAACTTACGATTCACTTGTTATGAATGCAAACAGTGAAGGAAAACATAGCCAACTGTTGACTTATAATGCCATGGTCAGAAAACTAACATATGAGGAAAAGGATTTCAAAGGAGATATTGTAAACATTTACCAAAAGCCACAAGCATTGATTAATTATCTCATAGAGACATTTTCAAGAGAACGAGATTGGGTTTTATATCTGTCCTCAGGTTCATGTAAGACTTGTGATATTACATATGAAATCATACCTAAGTTATATTATTTTCTATTGTTCAATACAATTTTTTAGTTTATGTTTTTTATACAATTTTTTGTAATTAATTTGATGAATTTGGTGATCTTAGTTACAACAATAACATGCTCTTTACAAAAAGGAAGAAACTGCATATCCGTTGAAAAATATCCATTGCAATACATTTGTTTGTGTTTTCTCCTCTTCGACCTAGGTTCGGACCTTCTGTAGTGCGCAACAAAGCCCAAGATATTGGCCCGACAGAGCAAGGCTCAGTCGCCAGCACCTGTGACACCGATGTTGTCTCACCTGAGATATATATTATGCGTAACTTCTAGAACCAAGTTTCTGCATTTGGGTGGGGTTTCTTATCCCTTGATACCTTACCAACTTGCTCGACCGAAGCCGATGGGTCTATTGCTTAACCTTACTGTGCACATATAAGACACTACTTAACTTATCTGTCACAACAATTATAACTGATAGGTATAACTCCCGATTCAATTTATTCCTTTGCTAATGCATATACTTATACAAATCATATGATGGTTGTGTTTCACCTTCCGCCCAGCCTTTTCGGCTTCCTACTATTCAGATTTATTTATTTATTTACAATATATAATCCTGACGGATTATATTCTAACAATCCCCCCCTTAATCCGAAGGGGTGTTAGTAAGTCCAAGCATGTTTCTGAATCTTTCAAACTTTTCTCGTCCAAGCGCTTTGGTGAAGATGTCTGCAACTTGATCATTTGTGGAACAATGTCGAATATGTACTGTCTTGGCCTCTACATGATGTCGAATCAAATGATACTTTGTGTTGATGTGTTTGGTTCGATCATGGAATCTAGGATTCTTAGCCAGCTTGATTGCAGAAGTATTGTCGACCAATAATGGAGTGGAGTTCTCTTGTTTTTCATGCAAATCTTCAAGTATCTTCCTGAGCCATACTATTTCTTTCGTTGCTTGAGCTGCAGCCACATATTCTACTTCTGTTGTTGAATCTGCTAGAACTGACTGTTTGCGTGATCTCCATGAGATGGCTGCTGATCCAAGACTCATAGTTTATCCAGAAGTTGATAATCCGGTCTCCTTATCGCCATCAAAATCTAAGTCTGAGTACCCAATAAGTTTGAAGTCATCTACTTTAGAGTACTTGAGTCCAACGTCTTGATTCC
>LPNX011177238.1:163155-194997 GCA_001517045.1 Pseudotsuga menziesii | reverse complement strand
TCCATTCAAGAAAGCAGTCTTCACATCCATTTGATGAACTTTCCACCCTTTCTGAGAAGCTAAAGAGAGTAAGGTACGGATGGTAGCCCATTTTGCTGTAGGAGAGAATGTTTCTTCATAGTCAATTCCTTCCTTCTGTGCATAGCCTTTTGCTGCAAGCCTCACTTTGTGCTTGTCAAGTGAGCCATCTGATCTGTATTTGTTCTTGTACACCCACTTGCAGCCAATTGGTTTGGTTCCAACTTGAGGGTCAACCAGCTTCCAAGTTCCATTCTTTATGAGTGCATCATACTCATTCTGCATAGCTTCTTTCCACTCAACTCGAGTAGAAGCTTCTTCAAAGGAAGTTGGTTCAAAGTTAGCAGATAAATTAAATTCACAATCAAATGATACATCCATGTCATCACCTAAATTATCTGCTTCTCCTCCATGCCTTTTCGAACTTCTCGTTCCCATCTTTCCAACTTCATCCGGATGGACACTTTCAAGTGTCTTTGTGGCCCATTTAGGAATATTCCGTGATGGTCCTGGTTGATCAAATGGTGGTGCTTCATCATTGATTGAGAGTCTTTCAATTCTCTCAATCACATCATCCATTTGAACCTCTTGTTCAAGTGAAGTAGCAGGAACTTCTTCATGCGGGGGAGTTGGTGCTTCATATGGAAATTCCAAAGGTTGATCCAGAATAGGAATCCCCCCTTCAAGGTTTGGAATTTCATATTCATTTTCAGAATATTTCATTGGATGAGGATATTTTTCCAAATGATCAAGTTGTCTCTCAATGGATTGGTCATTTTTATTAGTTTCAAGAAAAATGACATCTCTGGAAATAACAAACTTCTTGTTTACCTCATCATACAGACGGTATGCCTTGGAGTATTCTTCGTACGACAGGAAAATGCATTTTCTGCTTTGAGCACCAAGCTTGTTTCTTTGCTCCTTTGGAATCAAGGCATAATAGGCGGAACCAAAAACTCCGAGATTCCTGACTGAAGGGAGATAGCCAAACCACATTTCATGTGGAGTCTTGTTATCAAGCGCATTTGAGGGACTTCTGTTTCTCAAATAGGTTGAACATTTTACTGCATCACCCCAAAACATTAGTTTTACATTCATGAAAAACATCATTGAGCGAACCATATTCATTATGGTTCTATTCATTCTTTCTGCTACATCATTTTGTTGAGGATTGTAGGGGACTGTAGTATGATGTGCAATTCCATGTTGGCGAAGATAATCTTCAAAAGCATTTGAAGTGTATTCTTTCCCATTGTCAGTACGAAGTGTACCAATTTTTGATTGTGCTTGTTTTTCTATCAATGCATGAAAGTCTTTGAATGTTTGAAATGCTTCTGATTTTGTCTTTAAACAGTAAATCCAGCACATTCTTGAGTAGTCATCAACAAATGTCATAAAATACTTATTCCCATTTGCAGAAGGAGTTGGCATTCGGCCACATAAATCAGAATGCACTAATTCTAATTTCTTACTTACTCTGAAATTAGATTCATGGAATGGAAACTTACTATGTTTCCCTAATATACATGCATCACATTTGTTCTTCTCTTTGGGAATGGTGGGCAAACCAAATACACCATTCTTTCTCAACAAACGAAGACTGTTATAATTTAGATGACCAAATCTTGCATGCCACAATGAACTAGATGACAAATTACCTTCTCCATGCTGAGAGAAGTAGGCATAGTTCTGAACTCTTGCAGATGAACCCTTTAGCTTTAGCAGCTTCCCATCTTCGTATCCAGTCATGATGACTTGGTTGTCAGAGGACTTTATTATTTCAACGATTCCATCAAACATGTGGATGGAATGGCCTCGCTGTCGAATCCCCACCAAGGACAGCAGGCTTCTCTGCAACTCTGGAAGATAGAGAACGTTCTTCAACAAGAAATCAGGGAATACAAGCATCTTCAGTCGAATGGTGCCCATTCCCTTTGGTTTAATACTTGACTTATCTGCAAAGTAAACTATGCCATCTATTGTTTCATTAATTTCTTCAAAACAGTCTTTTCTAAATGTCATGTGTGATTTTGCACCAGTATCAAGCAGCCAACAATCTTTGTAAGATGAAAGTGAAGTCATTTCATTAATTCCAAGATTACAATGTGCAACAATACAATGAGCAGAATCATAATATTTACTAGCATCTTGATTTTTATTGTCATCTTGCTTCTGGTTATGATTGTCTTTGATGGAGTCCCATGAAGCCCAACACTGATCTGATGTGTGCCCAGTCTTTCCACAACGCTTGCACTGCAAATCTGATCTTTTGCTGAAGTTGTTTCTGCCCCCTCTGCCTCTGAAGTTTCTTCTTCCTCTTCCTCTCTTCCTGCTTTCTCCGTTGGAATGATCTTTGGATTGGTCTTTGGTGTGGTTCTTTGCTTTTTGAGCAAAGCAAAGTGATTCTCCAGAATGCTCGGTTGTCTTCTTACCAAAGGCTTTCTCTCTGTCAGCTATCTTCTCTACCAGGGTGTCAAATGTCAGTGACTTGAACTTGTCACTAGCTTGCAACGACTCAAGATAGTTGGAGTGAGAAGGATACAAATATTTTACAAATGCTGCAAGAGGAAGATCTGGTTTCATACCAGAGGCTTGAATCTTGTGCATGATGGCTTTGATTTCAGAGGCAACTAACATGGGATCATTGTCTTTTACTTCTAAGCTGAAAAGTTTTAACATAAGTTGAATAACTTCCATTTCAGAGTGTGAATCATACAGATCTTTTAATGTTTTTAGTGCTTCAAAACATGATTTTGCAGGCAATATGTGCTGGCTCACCTCTTCACTGACTATGGCAGTGATTACCGCTAAATCTTTCTTGTCTTTTGTTCTCCAAATGGCCGTCTCTTTCTCAGATTCTGGAGGTTCTGGGTCTCTGGTTATGGTCTTTCCAGCTGTTATCTCTATTGTGGTACCTTGGCAAATGCCGTCCCAAAGGTCATTGTAGATGAAGGCAGATTTGATCTTCCTCCACCATTCTGAATAAGTGTCTTTGCCAGTGAGAGTGGCACCAACTATAGATGCTATAGATTGCATCTTTTACAACTGTTAGTGTAATTTACAATAATGACAAAGAGAAATAGAAAAAAACAATAACCTTGCAGGTCTATAGTCTCTGCCAAGGTGAATACAATGCAAGCTTCAGGTGAGCATACACAAGCTTCTTCAATATACAAAATATACGAGCTTCAAATACACAACAACATTCCTTTTTATACAATATATACTCTACAGAATATGTTATGCGTGGAGGCACCAGAAGCTAATATATTAGTGTACAAAGGATATAAGTGCACAAAAAATCAAGCACCAAACTATATTCTTCTGCAAAATCAAGTGATTAGCAGCAGCAATTGTCTGGAACTCTTGAGATCGCAGCAACAATCTTCACATGGAAATTGCAGCTCATACAACAAGCTCAGGCTCATACAACAGACTCACTCTATTCAGGCTCATGCTCAGTTTTCCAACCCTAACTGCGTTGCATGTGCCTCATCAAATTCTACAATGGCAATGGAGAAGGTGGATGATTGCAATAATATTGTAAAACTGGCATAATAATTACAAAAAAACACCAGCATAATAATTACAAGAACACCAGCGTTTTTTTTTGCAGCAATTTGACCCTTCGACTGATAGGTATTAGCAGTCTCAGGAAATCTTCAAATTCACAGCTTCAACAACACTTAGCGATTTCTCTTTATTTGTTGGGACACGATGGAATCCTTATCCACATGGGTGAATAGATATAACAGCACAGACTGCCTTCAAACAAAAACATGCACAACATACAGGCCCGCAAACTCATCCAAAAATTAGGTCAAGCAGTAAGAGACATCAGACTTAGATTACAAGATGGAACGCACTTGGGAGACCGATGCATATATTCAATATTTCAACATAGTAATCCCAACACTCCCTCATGAAATCACTGATAGGTCTTCAATGCAACAAGCATTATATATCAGTCAGCAATACCATCTCTTCTCCACGCAGCATCATGACAGTCTCACTCACAAAACATACAGGGAACATATTATTTTAGGGTTTGCAGCATCCAATTCTCAGTGAACTGAGAGCGCACTATACCCAGCGACAGAATGAGAGCATTATCAACAACAAAAAAGAAGAAGCGGTGATGCCTCACGCAGATCAGGTGGGCAGAGGGTTCGACATCTTAAGCTTCTCGTGAAGCTATATCGATTCCTGGTGAGGAGAACCAATAGCCGCTTCAATGCAGAATTAGGGTTTCATGTGGAGTATAGATATTATTCACGTAGATAATCGACCTTCCAACATAGAGACTTTTTCATCAAATGCGACCGGGCAGCCTCAGCCTTCACACATATTATCTTCAGGTTCACTCCACGCCGGTCTTCACGGAGTATGAGAAATTTTGCAGACAGTCTTCAAAGAACTCGCAACAAGGTAACCTCAAATGAACGTTTGAAGGAGAATAACGCATACATGAATGCGCATAGGCTGGGACAGGAGAAACGCATGCAAATGGCAGACTGACGGAGCAGGAAGTCTGGCAATGGACTGGCAAGCAGAATGCCAGGATTGAAATGCAGCAGGTAGGAGTTACGGCAGGCAGCCAGGCTTTGATACCACTGATAGGTATAACTCCCGATTCAATTTATTCCTTTGCTAATGCATATACTTATACAAATCATATGACGGTTGTGTTTCACCTTCCACCCAGCCTTTTCGGCTTCATACTATTTAGATTTATTTATTTATTTACAATATATAATCCTGAAGGATTATATTATAACAATAAAAACAATGTATGCTTAACACACATGTTATCTATCAATAGTGCGACTCATACATAAGGAAACTCGTTCATAAGTAAACACATAAACACTTGATCACAATATACATTCCTGTGACTTAAGCATATTCATCAAATACATTCATAAACAATCACATCCATTCATGTGACATAAACAAATTCATCATCTACTCAATGACACAGTCTTTAATGTGGAAACCCACCTGGAAAAAACCACAAAGGTGCTATTCATCTGGCATAAGAAATATATGACATCTTTGGTCTGCGCACTGACCTGCAGACTCTGTTTTAGATATTCTTCTCTTATCTATATAGACTTCTCTCTCCTCTCATGCTCTTTGGACTTCTGTCACCCAATATTCTGCTACTTGACTCTACTGTTGATCCGCACACATCCCAGATCAACTACTTTTCACTATACTTTTGAGCACTTAGTTGCAGATTACTCGAAACTTCTTACAGACACAAAAAAATTAATTGACTGAGTAAGTAACCAATCACGTATAAACTAAACAAGTAAGTCAAAATAAACCTAAACAACTCAGAAGCAACCTAGGTAACCCACATGCAACTTTGGTTCCTCATTCTTATAGAATCTTACATGTCATTATCAATCGACTTCATTCAGTTAGCCAACACAATGCCATTCCTATTCTAGTGACAATTATCAGTAGGCACTAACTTCCCGAATTACAAATATGCTTTTATTCCTTACAACACGTGTGACTTCCACCAATTCTAGTCGACCTCATACCTACAATCTTCCTTGAACTATCATTTTCAGTCATTGCATCCCTGAATGCATTCTCTATCATAGTTCCTTCCATCGCGACTGATCTCGTCACATCCTTTCCTTCTGTTGCGACTTCTGTTCTGTCGCTAAATCTTCCTTCTGTTGCAACTTTCTCTGCAACTACTTCTTTCCTTAGCTCTTTCTTCCTTATATGCTTCTATTATTCCTTCTCTACTTTTGTCCTTCCTTCTCTACTTCTGTCACAACTCCTTTTCTTTCCTACTACCAGACTCTTTACCTTTTTAGGCTAAATTCTAACTAAATTCTGCATATCTTTCCCTAGGGACAACAATCCCCCAACACTCACCCGTGTATCATATCGAGCCATACAATTCTATTCATCAACTTCTGTATTTGTAACGACTTTACCTTGAAAATATTCAAAGATTTTTAATGTCTCTCCTGTCTCTCGTCGCACATCTTCTTCTTCCTTCTCCAAGTTTTCCACAAGGTCGGAATGAAGGTGTTCCGACATTACAATCCATGCAGCCTCTACTACTCGTCGCACCCTCTAATGTATGGGATGAATAATTCCTGTAATACTTTCTGCTTCTACCTGCAACTTTGCAACTTTGTCTATCCTTTGCTATTGTTGCATGCACAACATTGTAACTTGTTGTTGTAGCTTCTTCATTTCTATTTCCTTAGCCATTTTCTCTGTTAAGGGTAACTTTTTCATCTCATTCTTCAACTGAGTTGCTTCTTTCTCAATTGTGCGCAACTCCTCTATGAAATTCTCCAATTCGGTGTCATCGATCAATGCTTCCCAAGTATGAGAAACCTGGTCGACAACCTTGACGTGTAATGACTCTTATTATTCTATATTCTTTGCAGCCTCTGCCGCTGCTTTCCTTCTTACTTCTAACACCACCGGGGGTGTACTTGGTTTTAGTTGTGCTTCTAGTTCTGTGACCTTTTTGCTAAGGTATTATGCTATCTCGCCAAGTCAAATTACCTTGGCTTCTGGAAACATCTCCTCTGTTATTCCTTCATCCGCAAACTTTGTGCATGCAAGGGCTACGACATTGTTGATCGACCTATGCCTATTCTCCTCCCAAGTTTTTTATTTCTTCTTGGCCTCTTGCATTGTTTTCTTCATTTTATTGACACTTTCTTCTTAGTATTTTCAAATTAATGATGGCCATCTGTCTTAATGATGCCCATGTGTCACTTCTATGATTCTAGTGTTTCTTACGACAACGTCACACTTCTTGCGACCTGTAGTATTCCTTTGACAAAGTTCCTTTGGTGGTACATGCTAAGTGTCTTTTCCATCATTTTTCTCAGCAATAGATGAAAATTTTGTGACACTTTTACTCTAGCAGTGTGCATAAGGATTTTCTTTCCCGACAATGAAGTTCCTATAGTTTAAACAAACAAAAAAATTCTTTCTTTTCTCTCTTTTCTCTCTCTTCTTTCTCTTTTTTTTTGCGACCAAGTCATGGGTATCATAATACAGATTCAACCAACTTCCATTTATTAGTCCTATAACTGGTGTTTCATATAACTTTTGTAACTACATTAAATGCTTCGACATCACCATTTGCTTAAGGGTGATATGACGTTGTATTTCTATGCTGAATTTGGAATTCCTCCATCATTTCTTCAATCAAATGGTTGACAAAGTGTGTACCTTGATCACTGATTAAAATTTTTTCCCATCCAAATCTTGTCACGACATATTCAAACAAAAAATTCATAGCAGTCGCAACAATAGAATATTTTACTACCTCTACTTCATCCCATATCATAAGGTATCCGATCAGAGTGATAATATAATGTGCCCTTGTGTGATTCCCTATTGGATTGATAATGCCCACAAAATCAACGACCCATTTATCAAATTCCTGCAATGTTACTTGAGGTACCAATGGAATTTCATCCTATCACGATGACTTTCCAGTTCTTTGGCAGATATCACAGCTATGACAATAATCCCAGGAATCCGCATGCATGGTGGGCCACCGCAATCTTGCTTGCAAAATATTGCACACCGTAGATTTTCTAGCGTACTTGCCTCATGCGACACCATCATGTGCTTCATTTAATATCAACAGTCGCCCGTGTTCTAAGATACAGCAACGAAGAATCTCATCATGAGCCATCTTATACAATTGTCTTGTGATGAACTGGAAGTCCGCAACCCGCACAACCAACTATTTCTTCTACGCAGTGGTGAATTCAACTGGCGCATAGCATGTAGTAAAAAATTGTATGATATATCTATACTGATCATCAAGCATGGTTATAGCAAACAATTGTGCATTCGATAGACAATATTCCAGGTTATCAGGCTCTTCACGACTTTCGATCATAGAAAGATGGTCTGGTCCCAAGTTCAATCGACCAGGTTTAAAAATTACTTCAAAATCAAATTCCTAGAAGAGGAGAATCCACTGACATATCTTCCCACCCAACATTGGCTTATTAAACATGTATTTCAATGAAGAATGGTTTGTGTACATTTTAAAATGTCCACCCAATAAGTAGTGTCCGAATTTCTATAGAGCGTATACCATTGCTAACCCTTCTCTCTCCGTTGTGGTATAATTCTTCTATGTTGTAGATAATTTCCTGTTGGAAAAGGCTATAGGATGGTGTTGTACAGGAATAAACAGCTTATAACCAAAGGTCTGGGGTTACCAACATACTCATGAAACTTGTAGGAAATCGACTCTAGAGTGTAGTAAAGGAAATAGGAGGATAGAAAAGACTCACCCGATACACGATGGTTGATCCTAGCTTTTCCTCTTCCGTTCTGCTTCTCCTCCAAAGTCTTCAGGGATGCTTCTCTTTCACCTGTCAAGAGTCAATCCTCCAAATACAAGATGATACATATATATAAACAGGTTAGATAAATCATATACAGAGTGCTGAATCATAAATATTTATCAAACCACAATATATGAGAGACATTCAAGACACATATGGAAGAAGGATTCTCTTTATTAACAATAATGAAAGAGTTCAGATTACAACCCAACGCCTGAGACAAGGACTCCTCTGCAACCAAAGTATTTTGAGTTCCACTGCTCCAAATACTTCTGAATGAACTCCACCAGCATAACTTTGCTCTCCAAGTGTATGTGATTAACACCCTCCCCAAGGCCTGTATTTATACTTGGTGAAATAAGGCAGTTTCGAAGGTTGAGGAGGTTGAGACAGTTAAGGTGATTAAGGTTAAGGGCTTAACAAATCTCAAGTAATCGTGAGTTTTTATTTTTAATGTCAAAGGAAGGTGTACACGGGTATCAATACTGGCAACTCGTGTATGACATGGGAGTTGCTCTAAGGGTAATCCGCGTACAAATCTGTACGCGAGATGCAATAATCGACACTCGCGTACAACACGCGAGTTACATATAAGAAGAGTCACATAGAGGACTTGACATATTTAAAAGGTAAAAATAACCAGCTGGATGGATGATAAATGTAGTTCATAATAAGCCCATCTATAGTGTTTTGGGCAACCTTCAATCCATAAATGTCCTTTTGTGTGCCAACATAGCGAATGTCGGCACTCAGACGGAGAGGTGCCATTCAGGTGGATAACAGATGCCCCCTAATGTGTGAGGTCAGAGGGAAATGATGGCCGAAATACATTATAATCTTTATCTTTGGAGAACTCGGAAATCCAATGGAGTAGAGAGAGTACCTAAAACAAATACATAGTAATCTCATATACAAAGTTACATCTGAGGATGCTATGTTCAATTTACTGGAACACTAGCTCCCTTACAATATTTGAGTACATCATATGATACGGGTATGAAACCACGTATATTACAAAGGTGGATCGAAGCCAAAATATACAATAATGATGAGTCTTCAAAGATCTGGAAGCTATGTATATAAATAGAACATAATTTTGCGCAACTTAGTCCATAGGTGAGGAACTAAGGTCTTCATAAAGGATCCCAAAGAACCAATACAATCCAAGCCATGTGAATAAGGGTAAGCTGAAGTCGAACATGGAAAGGATTCAACAGTTTGTCAATCAATAGGTGATAATTGACAACTGAAGCAAAGGAATTCACCAATGATGAAAGTGAATCCTGAGGTACAAACGTCAAAACTCTAGGTCTTCGTCATCAGGAAGTACTGAAACGGAACCATGTTGTGATAAGGAAGGCAATAGATCCTCCAACGGATCACAAGAGTGACTAGGAACTGGGCAAAAGAAGGGAGGCACAATAGATAACAGATATAACAATGATGGGATCAGGCTATAGATCAGACATTGGGTAAAGTCCTTGAACAATGAGCACAACACAGAGATGACCCAAGGCAGCGTATAACTTATAGATAGAACAACTAGACCTATCTGCCATGTGGGAGACATGATTAGATTCCCCAAGTATAACGAACAAGAGGAGGAGTAAGAAACTCAAAGTAATAGTTGAACGAAAAAGTAATCACTAAAACATGGATATCGAAGAAAACAAAGAGTGCTATGTTCAAGGAGGACATGCTGCCATTACTGAAAATAAGAGAAAGCTTCTTCCTTACCTTCCCTGTTAAATTTTAACAAGTCCAAGAAATTTAACTCGGATCCCTCTTCATTTTTTAACAAGCTTGAAGAGACGGAAAAATAATGCTTGATAGTGTCATTGAATCGTGGATTTAATGAGCCCAAACTAGTACATGCTCAGCTGGTGTTTTCACATTTAGAGAGTCTGAAAACTCCAAAGAAAACTCCATGGGGGTCCTTTTTCGTCCAATTTAGTCTCCTGAGGCCGAAAAAGTATAAAACATACCACAAAAGAACTCTCTTAACTTCTGAAGAAGAAAAGGCACACCTTTTTCGTATTTAGTTAGGAAGTTCCGAAAAAGGTTAAATTACCACCTACCCAATGCTCCTTCAAAAGCAACATATAGCCTAAGTTTTACGAGTGTGAAGGAAGGCAAGATCACTCGGAAATATCCATTTGATTACAAGAAATGGGGCTCACAACAGTAAACTCGATGCTTTGTTCTTTAGGGTTTAACGAGCATGACAAAGACATAAAGTACACTCAGAATCTTTTTCATGTTTTGGTCCAGAGCACGAAAAAGAGAAAACTAAGCTCATACCGGGGGTTCCTTCCTTTTCCGTAAGTTTAGTCCCTCAGGTTCGGAAAAGAGATAAACCTATGCCTAAGAATACTCTTCTCAATTCCGAAGAAAAGAGAGTGGTCCTTTCTCGTATTATTCCACATGGTCCGAGAAAGAGATAACCTACCACCAATGTGGATTCCCATTCACATATTCTTAATGAGCCTGAATGGACAAGTGTACTCAGCAGTCAAGTATATTTTGAGGAGTCAGACTTGGGCCTAAAGAAACTCAAAATCTTTCCCGTGAAGTTTTAATGAGTCCAGAAAAGTCAACTCGCGGCCTCCTTATTGTTTTTAACGAACTCGAAGGAGAGTAGAAATAATGCTCTAAATGCGAGGAGACGAGTTTCATAGACATGCGAAACTAGTTCGAAGTGCAAGGAACACACCTATGCATAATGCAAGGAAAGTGAGAAAGATAAGGACACTCGGGGAACGTCTCCTCAAGGTAAAGGGTGTCAAGTTGCAAAGGCAAAATGATACAAGGCTTAGCGACGATGAGAACAAAGATGAGGGCTTATACAACGAGATAAAAGCATGGAAGTCGGCATCAAGCTCATAAGCGCGAGCAGGGCACATGCAAATGCAATTACGACTTGAACAACAAGGTGAGGCAAGAAAATAGTTGTGAATCCAACTACAAATCCTGTCTCCAAGAAACAACAACATCGGGATCATATTCAGAAGAAAATATCTGATGCGGGTCACTTTGGCAGAAACACATGTGGCTTTGCTATCTTCTACAAAAGATGTAGTCAAGGCAGAATCAACGAAAGAGGACCCTATAGTGCCAAGATCCAAGGGTTTATAATCAATAAGATCAACCTCAGAAGGAGAGCGAAAATCAACAAGGGATATAGAGTCTGCAGGAACAAACTCAGTATCATAGGAGTTGAAAAATTCATAAGAAAAATAAAACTCATCAAGATCACTGACTTGTTGTTTGAAGGAGGAGTCAAAAGACTCAACAAGACCAACATAAGAAGAAAGTTCATGCTTACTAGGAAAATCAGGGTTAGACTTAGTCACAACTGAACCAACATCCAAAAGAAGGTCAGACTGTATCAAAGACTCTAGGAAGACTTCATCCGAAGGAAGGAGATCATCCAAGATAGGACACATGTCTAAACTTTCAAATGGATTGACAGAGTGGAGAGAAGGCTCTGCAGTCTGTATAGGATGACTCACCTGGTCAACTGCTGGGACCAAGTCCCGAGAAGGTAAGCATGAAAACAGAGGCTGCTTCTCAGTAGCAATTGAACACAAAGGACAAGAGGCCACATAGTTCACCTGTGGCGGGGTAGTGTCTATAGAAACACTGGGAACCAATAAAGGAAAGACCTGGTCTCTAGTTGGGTCAGGAGACGGATCAAGAAAAACCAACTGATCGATAGTGACAATTTCTTCTCCATGATTAAAGAACATCACACGAAAGAATGTTGACACCACAGCTTGCATGGTATAGACATAATCACGTCCAAGGAGCATATTGAAGTCCAAGGGGTCTTCTATCACCATGATGTCAACTAAGACGGTCTTCCCACTCAAAGTAACAGGTGTTTGAGAAAGAATTCCCAAATCTATACAAGTTCTTCTATCAAACGCCAGTAACTGATTAGCAGTCAACATAAGGCTGGGAGATCCCATGCCTCGCCAAGCACGAGCAGACAAGATACTAACTGAGGCTCCTTCATCAATAATACAACGAGCAATCATATATGATTCAACTTTGACCTTTATTTGGAAAGGTGCATCAGAAGGAAGGCACGGCTCAACTAGGCTATCCCAATCAAAGGAAGCAATCCGAGAGCTTGGTGGGGGTTGATCTGAAGTGAGTTCAGTGCCCCCCTGTTCAGTAAGGTCTAAACTGGCAGTGAAGAAAATGTGACTAGTAGACACTTCACTCTCCAAGGAAAGAGTGGGATTGATCGATACTGAAATCAATTCAATTGCTTCATCAAAGTCACTCTACGTAGGGAGAGTGGGATTGACCAAAGATGGCATGGGTTCAATCACATTAGGATCACTCTCTGAAAGAAGAGTGGGATCGACCAAAGCAGAGATTGGTTCGACCACTTGATCAACCAAAGGTTGAGTAGGTTGTTGAGAAACTATAGGTTGTTAAAAAATGGGATGACTATGAAGCCAAAATCTTCTTACCTCTTCAATAGAAGGGCATTTATAAGTAAGGTGATCTCCCTCATAAAGCTTACAAGGAAACCTGGGCTTGTGTTTTGAACGGGTAGTTTTTTCAACAGTGTCAACATGACTCACAGTGGCTGACAAATTGTCTTCAGCATGAACTATAGAGGCTGAGAGACTACCCCTAGCATGGATTATAGAGGCTGAGAAACTGGGTTCAACATGACCTATAGAGGTTGAACGGGTGCCCCCTTGTTTATGTGCCTTCTTCCCATTCCTCCTTCTTTCACAGCTTTTAGATTGTCGGTTACCAGTATCAGTACTTTCACCGCATGAGGTAGAAGGAGGAGGAGAATGAACTACAGGTGAAGGGGAAGCAGTGTTTTCATGCCCTTGATATAAGGAACTTACTTGAGAAGCATCAGGAGCATGCAGGGCAGTTGGAGTGGAAAACAACCACACCAGTAGCCCTAGGGTGAATCCAGGTAGATTCAAGGTGGCCATCAAGGGAACACCAACATTTCCCGTGAGATGAATAACACAAGGAGTTCCCAACATGGGGTTCTCTTGGTTGGTGTTCAAAGGGGTGTTATCCATAGCTTCAAACCAGGAGACAAAGTCTGAGGTTGATAGGAAACCAAAAGTACAAAGAACACACCTAAAGGCACACTAAGTACAGACAAACCACAAAGCACTCACTAAAAATTCCTAAAGCCAAATAGACAAACAGGTATAAGATACGCTTTCCAAAAAAAATAGATAGATAGTTACTTGGCGTCCCTGTAGATGTTCTTAGGCACAAACAGGGGAATCACCCACTGCCCTCCAACAATTTCTACCGGGGTTACCTTCCAAGCACGTCCAAGGTCAACCAGAAATAGCCTTTCGGTGTACCTGTGTATGAACCCTAGATTTCAAAGAGACTAAAGGCTACCTTAACTATATTGACAGTCTGGGGGGATAGTCGCAAGCCTGGTTCGTACACATGGGCAGGGTAGCAAAGCCCGAAACCCTGTCTAAGACAGAATCCCCAGATGCGTAAAAACCTTGGTCTACACTTTGACAAGGAATCAGAGGGTTATCTCCTTAGTCCAAGCCTTTATGCGGCCTCGTGCTTAACTCCTGTTTGAGAGGAGCTTCCCAGATACAATCAACATAGAAAATGATTTACCTAGTGATTGGCCAACTACGTCTGAAATTTTATACTTGTGGAGAGTTAAAACTCCCTAATCCACAAGTCTAGCCTGAGCTAGTTAGTGTATGACCCTATAAAATAAAACTTAATAATAATTTTTAAAATTATATCATTTATTTTAAGGGCTATTTTTAGTCAGAGGGTAAATGGCGTGGAACTTATGTGGTGTTTTGACTCAAAGTTGAAACAAAACGACTAAGCAAAGAGAAATGAAATGCAAAAAGCAAAAAGTATTCTCTTTATTTTTCAAATAGAAAACTTGAAAGCCGCAAAAGAACAAATTCTTTGTATTTTTATTTTTCAAAAACAATGATATGCCATGCAATATAGAATAAAAAACTAATCTACATGCACATAAAGCAAACATGTGTTTTTGTTTTCTTTCCCTTGTATAAATGCAAAAGAAAACTAAGACTATATTTTTTTGTAATTTTTGAGATTATATTCAAAAACTGAAAACAAAACTACTGTATGCAAATCAAATGCAAAAGTTTCTAATGTTTTCTTTTCATTTTTCAAAATGCTCAAAGACTACTATGCACCTAAAATGCACTAAACTTGAGTATATTCGGATCAAATCAACTGTATAAAACAAGCAAACTGAAGTAAACAGATTGAAAGAACCAAGAATCAACCAACAAAGGGAGACTAGGAACCCTAGCTTGGGTGTACACAATGACAAAAGATCATTGCAAACTTATAAAGGTAAGTGAGAAACCAACCACTATCAAAAACATAGACTGGAAGAACAATGCCCAAAACCCTGATCACTGACTCGGATAGAGACACTTCATCCTATAACCCAAACCGGCCAAGCTACTTCAACATGCAAACAGAAGACAATCCAAACAAAAGAAACCCAAGGGCTTTACGAAAAAGCACAAAGTGTGGTCACCAAGGTCTTCAGACAAACAACACAATATCCATAAAGAAAGCCAACTAACAAACATGAATTACACAAAGAGAGGGACAAGCAAACCCTATCCTAAAAATCCCTAGTTCCAGGTTTGTACACGACTGTGTATAAGGGCAACTCGCGTACTGTACATGACTGTCCAAGAGAGCAACCCACGTATGCCGGCCTCTATACGCGACTGTGCAGAAGAGCAACCCGCGTACAGGTACAAAATTTTTCTCAAAAAATAAGAAAAATCCACAAGACTTTCAAACACTGTGATAAGTATGAACCAGGATAAAAGACCACACACAAACTTCAATGCAAAGACTAGTCAGGGGTGACAGAAACAACCTACAGCAGTCTGGGCTCCCCAGCGGAGTCGCCAATTCTGTTGTACAGGAATAAACACCTTATAACCAAAGGTATGGGGCTACCAACATACTCATGAAACTTGCAGGCAATCGACTCTAGAGTGCAGTAAAGGAAATAGGAGGATAGAAAAGACTCACCCGATACACGACGGTTGATCCTAGATTGTCCTCTTCCGTTTTGCTTCTCCTCCAAAGTCTTCAGGGATGCTTCTCTTTCACCTGTCAAGAGTCAATCCTCCAAATACAAGATGATACATATCTATAAACAGGTTAGATAAATCATATACAGAGTGCTGAATCATAAATATTTATCAAACCACAATATATGAGAGACATTCAAGACACATATGGAAGAAGGATTCTCTTTATTAACAATAATGAAAGAGTTCAGATTACAACCCAACGCCTGAGACAAGGACTCCTCTGCAACCAAAAGATTCTGAGTTCCACTGCTCCAAAGACTTCTGAATGAACTCCACCAGCATAACTTTGCTCTCCAAGTGTATGTGATTAACACCCTCCCCAAGGCCTGTATTTATACTTGGTTTCGAATGTTGAGGAGGTTGAGACAGTTAAGGTGATTAAGGTTAAGGGCTTAACAAATCTCAAGTAATCGCGAGTTTTTATTTTTAATGTCAAAGGAAGGTGTATGTGGGTATCAATACTGGCAACTCGTGTATGACACGCGAGTTTCTCTAAGGGTAACCCGCGTACAAATCTGTATGTGAGATGCAATAACCGACACTCGCGTACAACACGCGAGTTGCATATAAGAAGAGTTGCGTACAAGACTTGACATATTTAAAAGGTAAAAATAACCAGCTGGATGGATGATAAATGTAGTTCATAATAATCCAATCTATAGTGTTTTGGGAAACCATCAATCCATAAATGTCCTTTTGTGTGCCAACATAGCGAATGTCGGCACTCGGACGGAGAGGTGCCATTCAGGTGAATAACAGATTGTCGATCGACCCTTCACCAGGCTGCATTAGTACCATGATGAGTGCGATAGACGACGTGTTGACATGTACATGGAACTATTTCTTCTAGTCTGGAAATACAAGTATCGGTGCTATAACCATCTTGTTCTTCAACGTGTCTAGAATCTATTGGAAACTTTCTATCCACTGGAACTTAATATCTTTCTTTAGTAACTTTTCCATTGGATCAGTCACCTCCGCATATCCTTTGATAAAATTTATGTAGTATCCTATGTGTCCGAATGTTGCGTGCTATTGTTTCACTGTGGTTAGTGGTGGTATGTCAAGTACGATCGTAGTTTTAGCAGGATCGACCAACATTCCAACGTGACAGACCACATGACCCCAAAAAATTTCAAATGGGGCGCAAAAGATGCATTTTTTTAAATTTAATGAAATTTGATACTGGAGACAACATTCCAGCATCATCGTAAGGCTCTCAATATGATTTTTAATGAGCCCAAATACTGTCCAATCATTGAAGTAGACTTCAATAGATTTGTGAATAAGGTATTTAAAGCCAACAACTACTATTTTGGAAAAATAGTAGGATCATTCTTAAGTCCAAAGGGCATTACCGTATACTGGAAACACCTCCAATCCATCACAAATGTGTTCTTGTGTCAATATTCCTTTGCAATTTGAATATTATGGTATCCAGAAAAACCACCAGTGAATGAATAAATGTCTTGACCCCTCGACACTCTCTAGGACCTCATCTATAAATGGGGTCAGATATGGGTCATACAAACAAGTGTCATTCAGCTTTCTCAAGTCAAAACAAATTCTTACTTCACCCATATCCTTTTTGTCTTTTACCACTATCAGGATAATCCATTTTGATTCGTTGACAGGCTCTATAATACCTGTGTTGAATATTCATTCCATCTCTACTTTGAATTTCTCTTTATACCGTGGATTCAATTGGTATGGTCACTACTTGAACAATTTTTCAATGGGCCTCAAAGGTATTTTCATCTTTTCCAGATCTCCAACGATCCCCCTCATCTCTGAAAATTTTGTAGGGAACAGATCCTGGAACTCATGCAATAATTCTGTGATCTTCGCTACAGTCTCATCATCCCAATGATATCCAATATTGGTGAGATTTGGATTTTTTGGTGAGCCAATATTGAATTTCTTAATTTTGAGTGGGCTCAGGAATTGATCGCTAGAAATACCAAGTCCTTCCACTCTGCACGTACCTTCAGATTATGGAATGTTTACATTGAGTGGGTCATCGCCATCAAGTTATCCCATCACGTTGTATCATTCCATCTAGTGGTGTATTGTCGTGTTGTTCTGGTTGAAATTTGTCATCACGATAGGGATATCTTTGACTATCCTCGCTTTCATCACTTTTACTGCAGGCTCAATGGAAGGATGGTCATCTGCAAACTCAAATGTATTTGTGAAGCTAGTAGCTAACTCCTCCCATTCAAGAGTTCCTCGTCGCAACTCAACCGATGTATACCAATTTCTTGGTATCATGTCCAGTGTATGTATGAAGTGATGAACCCACTCTTGTCGCGGATATTCATGCCATGTTGTGCGACAATACTCTATATGCTTAACATGATCTATCAATATTGTATACTTCCGACCAATATAATTGATCTCTTCTCCAAATATGATCTCCAATAGTCTTCTACGTTGCTCCCATTCAAAGATAGATTGTTTATGTGTACCCTACCATCTGGGAGGTGTAGCTTTCAACACAAAGTCAAAGGCGATCAATCTCTACGATTCTATAAATTTCGCTTCAAAATCTGTTAGAAAATTCGCAAGTCTAGGTAAACCTTCGTATGTAGGTAGGTCACTTGTCTCAAATCCTACTTGTTTCATAGACCTTGTGATTCTTGCACATTTCCTCATAGATACTTAGTGCATATGATTCTGCCAATTTTCTAACGCTTCACCCGAATTATATGTACAAGAGCTAACACTACGCCAACTTAGCTTTCCATCAGTTGTTGGATTTATATAGTCATATCCTACATATGTGACATTATATATATGGTCAAGATATTCACCTTGCCATTAATTGTGTGCTAGTTCAACATACCTCTGTCCTTCTAGTGGATCAATTAGCGTGACCACCCATATCTCTGAATATTCAAATGATAAGATTCTTCTCTTAAAATTTATGATGGTCTGGTTGTCTATTTCCTAGTTTATCCCCAAAAGTGCGGGATATGGGTTTGTATCATAGACAATGTCGATCACTTTGAAATACACATATGTTCTTAGGACTTCTACTTCGACAGGTACTCAAGTCAGTCGACCAATAGGTAGGACCTTCAAATAATTTTCTAGACTGAGATGAATGTGAGACCAATCTAGTCGCATTTTTCCCATGCTTTCCCATGTTCGTCTTGTTAAAATATTGACATCAGAGCCTAGGTCTAAAATGATATAATCCATATCATAATCTCCTATTTGCGTAGTCATTCTTAGCTAACAACCGGTTTTTAATATATTTCCAACATGGTGAAGCCTTCTGTCTGGTCGCAGCTCATCCTGAGTTTCTTCTATTAAAGCTGTCAATTATGCAAAAAAATATTTATCGTGGATCAATGATAAGCAACTTTTGAAAATTTCTTCAAGTTTAAACTAACCTTTCCCATTGGTTGCTTTCGAAATAGCTGATCGGCTCTTTCAGGAATCTCCCTTAATTGACCTCTTGGTAACATGGGAGCAGACGTTGATGCTTGATTCCCATTGACAAATTCTGGTAAGACATCCAATAATATTTACTTTTCTCTCTAGACATCAGACGATATCTTCTTTGGTGCTGCCAGTCACACTTGTGGTTGGTCATGATGTGTATTTTGGTCTACTCTAGTCGCAACACCTCCTCTTGTTACAACAAAAATGTTTGCTTCTCTTGACTCAACACAAATCATCTGAATGTTATGGTTAGGATTCGGATTGGGATCTTCAGGGGAATTGAATTTCCAATATTCTTGACATAGCACTTAGCAATGAGTTGAGGGCATTCCTCAACAGTGTAGTCGACAGCTTTACAATATGAACATGCCTTCACAGAACCTAAACAATATCGAGTGAAATGTCATGGTTGTTCACAATTATAACATATGAATTGGCCTCTTTTGTGAAAAAATATTCCTCCTCCTTGTTGTTGTCCTCGGCCCTGAAAATTTCCACCCTCACTAGGTTGAGGGTAGTGTTTCTGCGATGGATATTGATTCTATTGATATTGGGGTTTAGGATATGGATTTTTTTGATATTGGGACAGTGGATATTGAGAATTTGGGTATTGAGCTTGTGCTCCCTCAACTTGTATCTGCTCGTTGTTCTTCATCAGGTAGGTATCCACTGTTTTCTCCTGCAGCAGCTGGTATGCTTTGCAATTCTTCTCATCATGTCCTACAAATTTACAAAATTTACAATACAGACTAGTGGGTGCACTTACAATCTTCTACAAGTACAAGCACTCTTTCAATCAATGACCTCTGGTCTAGCATATTCTACATGAAGGAATCCCTTGTGTATTTGTTGGGTTCGACGCTCCTGCTGCGACATAGTTCATTTGTGCTAGGAAGTTATCTTTATGGTGGCCCTTCGTTCTACATTATGTACACCAGAGTTCTTCTTGAATCTCTTTTCCTTTCTTAATGTCTTGGAGTTGCAACATAAGGTTAGCTAGCTGCAACTGAATCTGCATCATTCATGCACCGGTCTATCCAATTGGTGGGGATTCTAACTTCATTGCTATATACAAAGCTTCTTTCTGTGACACAATCTTCTATTGTATTAATGAGATTTAGATGTGCGACAACAACACTGCAATGAACCATTCCTTGTGTTGCATGTCTGACATCTAAAAGCTTACTTATCAATGTCTTAAATATTTGGTCAAAATACTATACCGACTCTATAGGTAACTGCTTGATTTCTTTAATTTATGTGATGCACTACAACTAATATTTTGTTTTTTTGAACTCGTCTATTAATCCCACTCAAATTTAATCGAGTGTTTTCTATGAAACTCCCATTGGAACTATAAAAAAATTCATGTACCAGTATAGCATGCGGCCTCTTAGGGTTGTGATCATATACGATTGCTTTATCGCTTCATCTTGGACCTGTCCCACGATCCATACTGCTTCACATATAAAATAGTGTTTCTCTGGGTCTTATAACCCATTTTCATTGAATGTAGGAAACTTAATATCATTTCTAACCATTATATTGGCTCCTATTACACTCAGACAATTTTTTTGACTAGCTAGACTTCCTTGTCCTCTATTCACAATGTTAGTATTACTTGTATTTACAAAACCAGTGGGAGATGAATTTCTAGATCTTACCTCCGGTGATGTGTGCAGGCTTTTAGGTGTATCGTACTCATGCTCTGGATCTGGAGCTTCTGCTTCTTCCTCTTCTTTTTCATATATTAGCTGATATTCCTCTTCTTCATCGCAAGAACCTCTGTTAAGATGTGAAACTAGCTCGTAATCTTCTCCTCTGGTTGTACTACAAATTCCTCTTCTTGTCACAAATTTTCTTATTCTTCCACTCCTTAAACCTCCACCTTCTAGTTCAGTTACAATATCAACATGGAACATCTTAGCTTAGTTTGCTCCATTTTCTATGCACTTTTTTTGTGACATATCCCAAATGTTTGCACAAAGTCCTTCTAAATATTAGACTCCATTCTCATGAGTCTTTTTCGCATACATGCATATTTATATAAGTTTTCAAAGATGTTAAGTATTTTCCTTGTGGAAAATAATTATTTTTGCCTCAATATATGAGGTTATTATGTCAACAAAAAAAATCAATAATATTAATGTATCCTTCCAGAATATTGTCTACCCAAAAATAGACAGCCCTCAACACAGGGTTTCTAGTACTTTTCAGTTGCTGAATCAACTAAGGGTTCCACTCTATCGGTTATCCTCCTTGGAAATTCTTTCTCTGGGTTGCTAACTTCGACAACCATTCATATAACACAATAGGAAAATCAGAAAAAAAAAAATATCGTGAATGTCCATATAAAGGTATCAATCCAACCACCTCATCGTATTTAACCACGATCCTTTACTTTCTTCTTATACAAAATCTAATGCTTTAAACTACACCCAGTCTTGGATTTCCAGCTTTGTTGGATGCCAAAACATGTCCCTCACCAATATGATTCATGGTTCCTGGAAACTGAACCATTTGTTGGCGTTTCCTCCTCTTCGACCTAGGTTCAGAACTTCTGTCACGTGCAACAAAGACCAATATATCAGCCTAATAGAGCAAGGCTCAGTCGGTTGCATCCGTGATGTAGATGCAGTCTCACCTGAGATATCTCTTAAAGGTAACTACTAGAACTAGGTTTTCGCAATTGGGCAGGGGTTGCTTCTCCCTTGGCACCTTACCAACTCACTCAATCGAAGCCGATGGGTCTATTGATTAACCTTATTGTGCATAAATAAGACACTAATTAACTTATTTGTCACAACAATGATAACATCAATGTATTCTTAACACAAAGGTTGTCTATCAATAGTGCGACTCATACATAAGGAAAATCATTCAAAAGAAAATACATAAACACTTGATCACAATATACATTCCTGCGACTTAAGCATATTCATCAGATACATTCATATACTTTCACATACATTCATGTGACATAAGCACATTTATCATCTACTCAATGACACAGTATTTAACGTGGAAAACCATCTGGGAAAAACTATAAAGGTGCTCTTCATTTGGCATGAGAAATATATGGCACCTTTGGTCTCCACACTGAGATGTAGAATCTGTTCTAGATATTCTTCTCTTAGCTATACAAACTTCTCTCTCCTCTCATGGTCTCTGCTCTTCAGTCTCTCAATCTTCTTCTACTTGACACTACTATTGATCTGCACACATTCTGGATAATCTACTCTTCTCTATACTTCTTGGCACTCAGCTACAGATTACTCGACTCTTCTTACAGACTCAAAACAACTTACTGACTGAGTAAGTAACCAAGTAAGTAGAAACTAAACAAGTAATTCTAAGTAAACATAAGCAACTCAGAAGAAACTGAGATAACCCACATACATCTTGGGTCCTCATTCTTATGGACTCTTACATGTCGCTATCAACCAACTTCATTCAGTTAGCCAGCAAGCTAACATTCCTATTCTAGTGACATCTATCAATAAGCACTAACGACTCGAATTAAAAAGATGCTTTTATTCCTTACATCACGTGTGACTTTATTCGATTCTAGCTGACCTTGTACCCATGATATTCCTTGAAATGTGATTTTCATCCATTGCACCAATGCACACCTTCTCTAGCATGGTTCCTTCTGTGTGCTTCTGTTGCGGCTGATCTCATCACATCCTTTCCTTCTATCGAAACTTATTTTTTGTCGCGACTTCTATTTTGTCGCAACTTCTCTTTTGTCATGGATTCTCTTCTGTCACGACTTCTCTTCTATCACTAACTCTTACTTTTGTTGTATCTTCCTCTGAAACTACTTTTTTCCTTAGCAATTTCTTCCTTACTTTCTTCTATTCTTCCTTCTCTACTTCTATCCTTTCTTCTCTACTTCTATTGCAACTCCTTTTTCTTCCTGCGACTGGACTCTTTACCTTCTTGGGTAGAATTCTAACTGAATTTTTCCTATCTTTCCCTAGGGAAAACAACAATTTTATCAAGCAAAGAATTAATGTTTTTAAAGTTCTTCCAGATGAAATGCAAGAAGTTGGATTGAAGGAAGGAGATTTTAGCGAATCATGTGTGGCAAAAGTGTCAAAAGAGCCTCAACCACCATTAAAAGGGTTGTTTGGAAAGGATTATTTTGGACAACTTGCAGAAATAGAAGACCCAATGGAAGACCACATTGAAGTCTGACAATTAATACAAGCTCCGGAAATTGATGATATCGATGAGGAATTCGGAATACATGATATTAGTGATTAGTTTCTTGTCCTATAGGAAAATGTTAAATTTTTGACAAAATTTTGAGAAGATATATTTGTAATGTTTTAACATTATGGTTTTATATTAAGCATAACTTTCTATATATTGTTGTTAATATTTGTTAGATGCTCTTTAACATTATATGATTTATTTTTGTGTGTTGAGTTTAAGTGAAATAACACTTTTATGAAAAACAAAGTCAAATTCTATCATTTTTATGCATCAAAACTCTTAAAAGGCCAAAAAATGGTTTAAAAGGTGTTCATTTTGTCTATTTTTCATCAATTCCACTCAATAAAATGCAATATTTTTATTATTATTATGAAAGTTTACCGAAAAAGCTTCCAAAATCCATATGTTTTTCACTATAATTAGCCTATAAATGTATTTTTGTGTGTTGCATGTTAAGAAAATAGTGTTATTTAGGTAGAGTCGTTAATACATGCATCAAAGTAAATTTAGAACATGTTCAAAATTATTGTTTTTACATTGCATTTAGAATATATAACATTCTAATAAATCACTAATTCATAGTTAGATTAAAATTTCAAACTTTGAAAAAATACATGATATATAAAAAATAAACATGGAAACATTAACATGACAATTTATTTGGTTTTCTTCATTCACTTTGTTATTTAAAAAACAAAAACAAAAACACATCATCTAAAAAAAGATTAGATATTTCATACAAAAATGAAAAAACGAAAGTGGAGAAAACACATTTGAAAATAACAATGTTAGATGCTTTAAGGCTAGAACTCCAAAAAAATAAGAAATTGTGTGGGTTCTCATTTTATATTATACCACGTTCTCTTCTATTTTGTTGATAGAGTTGACATCCCAAATGCAATCCACATTAATAGCTACAACTATTTTAGGAAGATATTCAATAATATAAACCATGGTTTGATATACCATATATCCCTTTACCATAGAACCCTCGGGACATGCTCATTGTCTAACCAAAACCTTCAATGATTTCAAGCCCCTCTCAACCATCCACATTGAACTTGTGTGTACAAGCCCACACATTTCAATCTCCTCAACTTGGTGTATGAGGTAGTGTTTGTTGGAAGGAATTGTCATTGATGTCAAAAGAGTTCGGTAATGAAAAAAGAATAAGTGAGGGCAGGGAAAGAAATGGCATATGTGATAAGGATGGAAAGACACATGAGAGGATCTAGTGAGGGGATCAAGTCAGGAGAATTCTGATTGAGATTAATTGATCAATCCTATGATCAATCAACGCAGAGTCGTGGAGTTGGGGTCAACTTATTTAGCAGAGGTTGGATGACTAAGACAATATCAAGAAAATATATCAACGACAGGGAAAGAATATGAAAAGTAAATGTGCGTGAAACATAAAATTTTGGAGCGCCAAAGTGAAGTTCTGTGTTTGATAATTGATCAACGGACAAGGCGGATTCCACAAAGCAATCGACGGTTCACAAGAGTTGTGGAAAAATATCTGCGGAAGTCCATTTTGAAAAATTTGGGAGACACATCCGCAATTTGGAATGCAGAAGGTATCCACAATTTGCAATCCACAGGGTGTGGAAGAATTCGTGGGAATGACGAATTGGGGAAGCAGTTTTCAAGAATAAACGAAATACATGCCCGCTATTCGCAATTACGGAAGAAAGGAGTTCCCTATTGCAGAAAGATAATTGTGGAATAAATTTTCAAGAAAATTCAAAATGCGTACCCTCAATCTGCAATCCGCAATTGCGGAAGGAAGAAGTTTTCGATTGTAAAAAGGTAATTGCAAAATCAATTTTTGAGAAAATTCGAAGTGAATACCCACAATCCGCAATTACGGAAGGAAGAAGTTTTTTATTGCAGAAAGGTAATTGCGGAAGCAATTTTCAAGAAAATTCAAAATGCACATCCACAATCTGCAACCCGCAATTGCGGAAAGGTCGTTGCAGAAAGACAATTGCGGAAAGGTAATTGTCTGCAATTTGCAATTTCAGAAAGTTAATTGCAGAAGGTAATTTCAGAAAGATGACTGCGGAAAGGTAAATGCATAAAAGTCAATGCATAAAAGATCTGTTGCAGAGAGTTTGTTTCGGAAAGGACGTTGCGGAAAGAATGTTGCAGAAAATAAAATATAGAAGCTTGACACTAATAAATTAAACTGAGTTAAAAATGACAAACATAGAAGTAAATTCGAATTAGCTTATTTGTCTGTGAAGAGTCACGATGAAGATATGTGACTGCTAAATGAAGATATATGTTTGGGGGTATATAAAAAATGATTTAAACCTTCAAATAAGTGTCTCTATACATTCAATTGAAAAATCTACTGATGTAGAACAATCAGAGATCAAATTATCTTATAAGGGTGGTGTTACGGCAATCTATTTCAATTTTCCTGCAAGGAGGTTGTAGAATCCTTCCAGTAGTAGCTGGTAAATAGGGTGTAGAAGCATCCTTTCAATAGTATCTGATAAACTAGGAGGTTGTAGCCTCCTTCCAGTAGTTGTTGGTAAATAGGGTGTAGTACCATCTTTGTCTGTAGAAGCAGGCATAAACTATTTGTAAATATAATTTTGCAGTAATAGGAAGTATTGGTGGTTTTCCCAATTGGGATTCCACGATAAATTTGTGTTATGTGTATATTTTTTGATCATGTGTGTTAATGAATAAATTAAAAGTGGTTTAAATTGTTAAAAAATTATCAATACTGATTCAAACCCCCTCTCAGTATTGTCCAATATTCCAACAATTGGTATCAGAGCAGGTTCCTTCACTACAGTCTAAACCACTGGAAGGAAGATCCTATATAAAAACCACTATATATCAACAAGGGTTAGTCACCAACATACCTCCTTTATTTACTGGAGATAATTATGCATACTGGAGTGTAAGAATGAAGTTCCATCTAATGTCTCTTGGATACAAAGTTTGGAGGTTTGTTGAAATAGAATATGAAATACCAAAAGACATACCTATAGACGAAGGAGAACTAAGCCAATATGAGGCTAATGTAAAATCTATGAATGCAATTTTGAGTGGCTTAACACATTCAATACTTGTAAAAGTCATGCAAAGAAAAACATCCAAACATACCTGGGAAAAACTAAAATGTGTCTATGAAGGAGCGCCCAAAGTCAACGAATCCAAACTTCATACCTACAAAGGAAAGTTTGAAAACCTAAAAATAAAAGAGTAAGAGAATATTGCAGAATATCTTCTAAGAGTAGATGAAATTGTTAATGCCATTAGAGGCATTGGAGGAGAAATAAAAGAGAAATACGCAGTCGACAAGGTACTGAGAACCCCGCCAATGAAATATGACTCAAAGGTGTCCTCTTTAGAATAATGAGATGATCTTAAACTTATGACAATAGATGAACTACATGGGATATTTTCCCTTCATATGAGATGAGAACAAGACAAAATGAATCATCAAAGAAAGAAGCATCTTTTAAAGCCGTATCCAAGATCCAATTTGAGGACCTATATGATGAGGAAGCTCTCTTCATCAATAAACTTGAGAGAGGCATTGGCAAGTACAAAGGGAAGCTACCTTTGAAATGTTTTAACCGTGGAAGGATTTGACATCTTGACAGAAAGTGTCCTCACCCAAAATAAAAGGATAGTGATGATGAAGAACCTTTTTGTCATAAGAAAGATCAAAAGAATAAGACCATATACAAGAAGAAGTTTTAGATAAGAAAAACCTCTATTCCAAAGAAGACAATGAATATGATGAAATAAGTGAAGATGTTGAAGTCCTATTCATGGGTTTCAAAAGTGGAATCCTTGAAGAAGAAATAGAAGATGCAGTGGATATTGAAAAATAACTTATAAATGCTCATGAAGAATTAGAGAAGTATAAAAGGATGTACAAAAAATAAAAAATCCACATGATAGAATTTGAAGAGAAAAACATTTATGCATAAAGAATGATTGTTGACTTAAAAAATCAGGTTCTAGAAGTCAAAAGGTCTGAAAACAATCTAGAACAACAACTCAAAAAGAGAATACAATAATCTGAAAGGCTTGAAGAAGAAATTATGTACCTTAGAAAGAAACTGGATGAATAATATATCAAATCAAAGTTTGAAAACAACTCAGGGAATTTAGATGAAATCCTAAGTGTGCAAAGACCAACAGGCGATAAATCTAGATTATGATTTGACAAAAAAAAGAAACCATGATATTATTCTTGCACAAATCAAGATGGAAATAAAAGAAGCTATGTTGTTGTACTCATGAGCCAAATTAAAAGGGAAGAAAGTAAGAAATCTGCTTCTCCCTTACAAAGAACATATATGATTCCTCAAATACCAGTGATAAGTAAACATCAAGAACTCTTTTTAGGAAATTGTTACACCTGTAGCAATTTTGGATGTATGGCTAGAAATTGCAAACTAATGGTTCCTATTGAGAAAGGCATTTCACTACAAAATTCCTTCTATAATAAAAGTGGTACTAGAAGCAATCCAGAAGAAAGAAGCTATAATTATTTTGCTCCTCTACAGAGTTTATAGAATATAATGCTACAAATGTTGAAATCTAGGACACATTGGTAGAAATTGAAAACTAGTGACTCCTATGGATAACACCTCAAAATCTCAAGACAAAGAGGAGAGGAAGGCTTGGAAGAAGAAGGATAACATGGAATGTTCATTAGCACTATGTGCTATAGAAAAACAAAATCTTGGCATGTGGTAAGTGGATGCTCAAAACACATGAGAGGAGACCCAAATAAATTTATAAGCCTAAAAATAAATAAGAAAGGAAAAGTCACTTTTGGAGATAATTTGTCCTCCAAAATAATTGGGAGAGGTACAATGGCTATTAGAGACAAAATGAAATCTGAATTTTTTTTGCTAGTAAAGAACTTAAAACCGGATATTTTAGGTGTGAGCCAAACATGTGATCAAGGACACATATGTATATTTGAATCCAAGAAAAGTGAAATAAGAAGAAAATATTCAGGAAAACTTGTCGGGATTGCTGTAAGAACTCCAAGCAATGTGTATATTCTAGATAATGAAGAACAATGTTATATGAGCCAAATTAATGAAAGTTTTCTATGGCATAGAAGGATGGGTCACTTGAACTTTGACAATCTTGTAAAAATTAGTCAGAAGGGTGTTGTAAGAAATCTTCCAAATATTATAAAACCACAAAATCATTGTAAAGACGGAAGCTGCATTGGAGAGTTGAAGATCTCGACGTTTCGACCCCTACTCTGGGATCATCATCAGGAGAAATTGAAGCTTATGGTGAGAGACATGTGGCCCAAAAGGTATATTTATACTCGACCTTTCGAAAAACTAGAAGAAGTCGGTTCTAGGTTAATAGCAGACTTCTTCTAGTTTTTCGAAAGGTCAAGTATAAATATACCTTTTGGGCCACTTGTCTCTCACCATAAGCTTCAAGTTCTCCTGATGATGATCCCAGAGTAGGGTTCGAAACATCGAGATCTTCAACTCTCCAACGCAGCTTCCGTCTTTACAATTCTCCATCTGCGTAATGACTACCTTTAAACCACAAAATCATGTTTGTAAACACTGTCTTCATGGGAAACAAATGAGAACAAGCTTCAAAATCAAAGAACACACAACCTCTCAGCCATTAAAAATAATTCACACTAATCTTTGTGGACCAATAAGGACTAAAAGCTTTCAAAGTGAATATTACTTTATGTTATTAATTGATGTTTATACAAGGATGACTTGGGTGACATTTCTTAAAGAAAAAACATAATCCTTTATGAAATTCAAAACCTTCAAAGCACTTGTTGAGAATCAACAAAATCACAAGATTAAATGTCTAAGATCAGATAATGGTGGAGAGTTCACCTCAAATGAATTCAATGAGTTTTGTGAAATTCATGGAATCAAGAGGCAGTTTTCAACAACAAAAACTCCTCAGCAAAATGGAGTAGTGGAAAGAAAGAACAGGACAATCCAGGAAGCATATAGAACTATGCTTAATGAAGAAAAACTTCCTGGTGGCTATTGGAGAGAAGCAATATATACAACTGTCTACACACAAAATAGATGACAACTCAGAATGAATAGCGACAAGAGTCCTTATGAAGACCAACTCGAGTTAAATATTTTAGATTTTTTGGATGTAAATGCTACATAAAAAGAGAAGATGATAACTTAGGGAAGTTTGACTCTAGAACAAATGAAGGCATATTTCTTGGATATTCTTCCATAAAAAGGGCATACAGATGTTATACTGTAAAAACACACAAGATCATAGAAATTTCAAGTGTAACTATTGATGATAATAAGTCAAGAAGAATCCAAATCCAAGAAAGTGAGGATGTTTAAGAAACTGATGTGAAGAAATAAATGAAAAACAAAAAGAAGAAAGTTCAAAAGAGGAGGATGCTCTTGAATAAGAGGAAGGAAGAGTATAAAAAGAATAATCACAACAAAGTGGAGGTGAAGAATCTTCAAGATCTGATACAAAAGCTCCATCTAGGAGAATACAAAAAGATCATCCCGGGACACAAATCATAGGTGACAAAGATGTTGGATTCAGTGCAAGAAGGAAACTACTATTTAATGAACAAGCCCTACTATCAGTGGTGGAACCTAGGAACTTTGCAGAGGCTAGAAAAAATAATGATTGGATCAAAGCCATGAACAAATAGTTGGATCAAATTGAGAAAACCCAAACTTGGGAACTAGTTCCAAGACCTGCAAACAAGAATATTGTAAGAACCAAGTGGACCTTAAAAAACAAGTTAAATGAAAATGGCAAAGTGATAAGAAACAAAGCAAGGTTAGTCTGTAAAGGAAGTGCTCAAGTGGAAGGTATTGATTTTGAAGAAAACTTTGCACCTGTAGCAAGACTTGAAGCAATCCGAATGTTCTTAGAATTTTCATGTTACAAAAAATTCAAAGTATATCATATGGATGTAAAATATGCTTTTCTTAATGGAGAACTTGAAGAAGAAGTCTATGTTGAGAAACTTGAAGGTTTTCTCTTATCAGAAAATCAAAATCATGTTTGCAAACTTAAGAAGGCAATCTATGGTCTTAAAGAGGCTCCAATAGCATGGTTCTCCAGACTTGGCAATTATTTAAAGCATCAAGGATACATAAGGGGGGACACTGACAGTAGTCTATACATAAAATTTGAAAACAAAAATATGATCATTATTGTAGTCTACGTAGACGATATCATATTTGGAAGTGATATACAAATTTTGAGAGTAAACTTTGATTCAGAAATGAAGAAAGAATTTTAGATGTCAATGTTAGGAGAACTAACATTATTTCTAGGCTTATAAGTATCTCAATAAGAAAGAGGGACATTCATCTCTCAAACAAAGTATATCAAATAAATGTTGAAAAAATTCAAAATGGAAGAATCCAAACCTGTTAGTACTCCTATGGTCACAAGCTGTAAATTAAGCAAGGATGATGATCTTTAGAAGTAGACCATACTATGTATAGGTCAATGATTGGTAGTCTATTATATGTAACATCTAGAAGACCAGATGTAATGTATGTTGTAGGTGTGGTTTCCAAATTCCAATCAACCCCAAAAGAAGCACACATGGCTGTAGTAAAAAGAATTTTAGACATCTAAAAGCAATCATGGATTATGGATTATGGTCTCCAAAAAGTGATAACTTCACTCTAAAATAATTTATTGTTTCATATTGGGAAGGAAGTATTGATGAAAAGAAAATCACTAGTGGAGCAACATTCTACCTAGGATATTGTCTGGTGTCATGGATAAGCAAAAAACAATCCTTCATTTCACCGTCTACAACATAGGTTGAGTATATTGTTGTTGAATCATGTTGTACCCAAGTCATTTGGATGAAGCAGACATTGGAAGACTTACTTGTAAAATATGAAGACACCATTATTATGCACAGTGACAATACAAGTGCTATAAACATATCCAAAAATATTGTTATGCACTTTAAAACAAAACATATCCCGATCAAGTATCATTTTTTAAGAGAGGAAGTATCACACAAAATGGTCAAATTGGAGTATATTGATACAAAGGAAGAAATTGCATACAATTTTACTAAACCACTACCCAAAGAAGCATTTAAGCATATTAGACATAAGTTGGAAGTTATCTCCTTACAGTGAATAAAAAGGAGAAAAACCAACATAACCAGAGGAGATATGTTGACAGGGGGGCTTCCAGAAGAGAACCTTTGTCATTGTTGTCAAAGGGGGAGAATGTTTTAATGCTTTAACATTTCCATCAATGCAAAAGGGGGAGAATGTTGGAAGGAATTTCCATTGATGTCAAAAGAGTTCGGTAATGAAAAGGAATAAGTGATGGCAGGAAAAACAATTGCATATGTGATAAGGATGAAAAGACACATGAGAGGATCCAACGAGGGGATCAAGTCAAGCGAAGTCTGTTACGGAGAGAAATTCCTATGGCTTGGGGTACCACAACAGACAGCTTGACTCCAGAAAACAATCCTTTCCAATATGCAATAGAAATTAAATGTCTAACACTAAAGGACCAGACCTCGTACCTTATTCCGGACGGTTGAAGTAGATCCCCGTTGACCTTTCCAACTTCAGCTTGAATTGATAGATTACTTCCTCAACAACAATTAAACAATACAAGCATTCTATATATCAAGG
>LPNX011177238.1:145378-163016 GCA_001517045.1 Pseudotsuga menziesii | reverse complement strand
ATGGATAAAATATACATTCAAACACACATCATTGGACAGGAAAAGATATTTCTATTAATATAAATCAGAGATTACAAGATACAACCTCTGACGGCACGTCTACGAACTGGAGAAACTAAATCCCCCACTTGGGCCTCCACCACTTGAATCCTCCATCTCTCGATAGCAAGCTCACAAGAAAAAGGCAAGCTTGGGAAGAACACAAAAGTGCTCCAAGGGACAAAGGGATGCAGTCTCAAGCATAAGTTCCGGTAACAATGGACTATAGTTTCTTTTCTCTCAATTCTCTCTTATGCCTTCAATGTACCAAGGGGTTCCTTATATAGCTTTTCAAAGGGGTAATGAAAGGTCGAATCCGAGCGATCTCAAGGCATAGGGAAGGCCAGGAGTCAAATGAGTCAGATCCATGTCAAGGAAAACTCCAAAAAGATTTGGATTATGCACACATCCCGATGTACGCGTTTTTAGTGGTCAAACCCGCGTATATACGTGCTTATAGGTTTAAAAGTCGCGTGTCTCATTTTTCATATGTCTTTAGGGATGATCAAGGAAACATCAAAGGACAAAAAGTGGTCCATGGGGTCTAAGGAGTGTGCAGCGGGACAGGGGAAGGCCATACAAAGTGTGATTCACCTGGAGTGGTGAAATCCGCTATAACAAAGTCCAATTGAGCTTAATTGATCAATCAACACAGAGTCATGGAGTTGTGGTCATCTTATTTAAAAAGGGTTGGAAGTCTAATATCATATCATGAAATTAGATCGACAAGAGGGGAATAATATGCAAAGTAAATGTGTGTGAAATATAACATTCCAGAGCTTCAAAGTGAAGTTTCGTGTTTGATAATTGATCAACGGACGAGGTGGATTCTGCAAAGCAATCAACGGTTCACAAAAGTTGTGGAAAGAGATTTGCGGAAGCCCATTTTGAAAAAATTGGGAGCCACATCCACAATGTGGAAAGTATCCGCAATCCGTAATCCGCAATCCACAGAGTTCAGAAGAATTCGTACAGAAGACGAATTGTGGAAGCAATTTCAATAAAAATAGAAATACAAACTCACAACCCACAATTGCGGAAGAAAGGAGATTCCAATTGCAGAAAGGTCGATGCGGAAGCAATTTTCAAGAAAATTTGAAATGCATACCCACAATCTGCAATCTGCAATTGCGAAAGGAAGAAGTTTCCAATTGCGGAAAGGTATTTGCGGAAGCAATTTTTTGAGAAATGTCAAAGTGCATACCCGCAATCCGGCATCCGCAATTGCGGACGAAAGAAGTCTTTGATTGTAGAAGGTAGTTGCGGAAAGGTAATTACGAAACCAAATTTTAAGAAAAGTCAAAATGCACTTCTGCAATTTGCAACCTGTAATTGCGAAAGGAATGAATTCCTAGAATTTATGAAAGGTCATTGCGGAATGACAATTGCGGAAAGCTAACTGCAGAAAGGTAATTTTCCGCAATCCGCAATTCATAATTTTGGAAAGTTAATTGCGGAAAGATGATTGCAACAAGGTAAATTCTAAAAAGTCAATGTGTAAAAGATCTATTGTGGAGATTTTGTTGTAGAAAGGACATTGCTAAAAAGAAATTGTGGAAGGTTGCGACTGATAAATTAGAGTTAAAAACGACAAACAAAGAAGTAATTTCAAATTAGTTTATTTTTCTGTGAAGAGTCACGATGAAGATATGTCACTACTGAATGAAGAGATATGTTTGAGGGTATATAAATAATGCTTTAAACCTTCAAACAAGTGTCTATGTACGTTCAATTGACACATCGATTGATGTAGAACAGTCGGAGATCAAATTATCATATAAGGGGGGTAGGGTGGTGCTAGGGAAGGCTATTTCCCTGCAAGGAGGTCGTAGCCTCCATCCAATAGTAGCTTGTAAATAGGGTGTAGAAGCATCCTTTTAGTAGTAGTTGATAAACTAGGGGGTCGTAGTATCCTTCCAATAGTTGTTGGTAAATAGGGTGTAGTACCATCCTTGTCTGTAGAAGCATGAAGAAACTATTTGTAAATATAATTTTGCAATAATAGGAAGTATTGGTGGTTTTCCCAATTGGGATTCCACGATAAATTTGTGTTATATGTATCTTGTTGATCATGTGTGTTAATAAATAAAAAATTAGAAGTGGTTTAAATTGTTAAAAAGTTATCAATATTGATTCAACCCCCCTCTCAGTATTGTCCAATATTCCAACAGTTTTCTTGTGCATTGAAAAATGTCAGAGGCAGATAATTTTTCATTTCACCTATTAGAGGAGGAATTTGTATCCTCCAATACTTTATATCTTCTTTATTGATCTCTTTAGATGACAACCATCTACAAGTGATTTAAGCAAATCAGAAGTTTCAACAACAAAATAGTATATAGCATGCATTACAATTAAAACACATGCACTCAAATATGGAACGTTGTACAATGGATTGAACAAATTACACTTTGGACTGAAATCACCACTTACGTCATGTATTTCCCAAGATCATATATAACTTGTTTGACATTGTTGACAAAGTTGTCTGGGAGAGAGAGAGAGGTAGAACCCAGTATAACAAAAAAAACATAATTAGGTATTCCCAAAGTAGACAACAAAACACTAACAAGATGTTTCATTGATATACAAATATATACACCAAAATAATTACCTTAATGAAGGTATGCCAATCATGAGTTTTTAACCCACTTAATTCACCTTTCTTTGTTAGGATATTCTTTATGTTCAAAGAAAATCCAGTGGGAAATTTAATTTTTCCAATAACCTATTTTACATCCTTGCTTTTCTCCTATGTCAATAACCATGGAAGGGTGCTTATATTTTTGTCTCCACCGCCATTTGAATGAATCACACTTTGCATTTCATGATTGGATTCCTTAACGCCATTACAAATCTTGACTTTTTTTTTCTTTGTCGCTCCTTCCATCTAATATTTTCCATAACATTTATGTTACATTCTTCTCGATGTGCATTCTATCAAATAGATGAACAATTTATAGATGCTCATAATAGGGGAGTCTACTGAATTGCTCAAGGTAACTTTTCATTCCTTGTGGAACCACCTCATTATTCATACATTGATCATGACCTTCGATAAGAAGCATAATTAAATATAATTACAACAATACTTGAAAATTAGTAAAGTGATCAAAATGCAATAAAAGTATACAGAATATTCAAAACATTTAATGTATATGATAAATAGACGAATTGATCCACGCCTTTACGATTTGATCTACTATATTGCATCTTCCACAGACGATGTCATTCTTCGAGGTTTTAATCTTGTCTCTTATTTCCCATTGAAAAGATATTTTTCAGTAGTATGATACCTAAGGTTCTTAGAGAGGAAGTGCCTATACTCATCAAACACTTCCTTTCATAAACTTCACGAACGACAAGATTTCTTCTTAGGACCACAAACTAGACATGCAAATTTAACCTTTGTTTGAAGACTTGCAAGAGATGGAGGGATTTATACATCAATTATTTGAAGTATGTGAAATGAAGGGATTATTTATAAAACATGCATGATATGAATTTCATAAAATTAAGCAATATTAAAGTGTAGTGTAACATTGTAACATACCACCAAGGGTGGAAATTGCGAGAGGGATTATCTATGATCCAGGAGGAAAAATAGTATACCATTTTGTATGGGGATTGGGAACAAAAAATAGCAATGAAGTTGAGTGGATGGATCTTCTGCGTGTTATCAAACTTATGGTTAGACTAGATATAGGAAAAGCAATAATAATTGGAGACTCTAGACAAGTCATTCAAAAGATGGAGAAAGGATACAAGAACGAAAAATACCAGATGCAAGAGAATTGCATGAAGAATTTCACATCTCAAGACCGATAAATACTTTAGTTTTGTGCATATTCTTCAGGAAAATAATGCTAAGGAAGATTAGATTTAGAAAACAAGGGGGATAACCATAAGATAGGAATTCTGTCATACAAAAAATAAGGTCCTAAACACCTAAACATACCATGACTTTCCAAACTGAACATAGAAATGATCAAACGAATGCGATAAAGTGCAAAGGAGGGAGTATACATGGTAGGAGGCATGTACAATCCCATGTAATAATCAATCAGTGCATTCAAGGCGGAGGAGGGAGACATTGACTCCTGTTCATTTTTCCTACTTCTCCTACATGTGAAATGGAAGAAAAGCAAGCTGTTTATAAAGGTGTAGGTCCAAGTATCTTCCAACATGGTGAAACAGAGAAGGAAGCAAATGCGGAGGCTTATGCTTCGAACCTCACAGGATTAATCAAGTGCTTTCCTAGGTGCTCAGTGGAGGAGATAGCAGTAATGGAGACATGGAAGAGTGATGGGAAATTGTGGATATAGGGATTGAACAATATCAAAGGAGTTTTAGTTGACTTTATAATTCACCTGAGGATGGTCTACGAAGAAGTCTGCAGTGAACGAAGACAGTACCAGGAGATTTCAGCAAACATTGGGTACATGCTAAGCAAGTTGTATTACCAAGAATCTTAGATAGATGAAATGGATAGGGACATCAAAGAACTTCATGGAAAGGTTGATCAAATTGTTGAAGATGTGCAAAAAATGGTAAACATGACACATGTAGTAATGACCAAGAGACAATAGATAATAGAGTGCTTCCAATGGAAGAAGTATCCGTCTCAAATAATGTCCCAGGCATGGAAGCAAAGAACAAGAAGTGGGGTTAAAGCCTCATGTTTTTTCTATGTTTTATAGTTAAATTTAGAGTTTATCAGGGTTTGTCCCTCATATAGCATGGTGAAATGTGGGAAGAAACATAGGATATTTTGCAAGGATAAGGTAGTAAAAGTCATGGTTGTATCTGCTATTGTGAAAATAGACTTCAAATGGGGCTCACTTTGTTTTGGATGGTTGTGCACATCTTTTTTATAATGTAAATGTTATAGTTTCTGTTAAAAAAAACGTTATAACATACCACAAAAATGTGTCAGCCCTGGGGCATCATGAATTTCCCATAAAAGCATTGGAATTCAAATTACCTTTTGGGTCATCTAATGGTTTATAGATATCATACATAGTGATGCCCCTACATAAATCTAGTAACACGTTGATAAGAGGCTCAAGATATAAATTCAAATCTTTAACTTGGTCCTTACCTAATTAATTGAACATACAATACATAGTTACTACATATATGATTAAAATAAAAAATATCAGACATAACTAAACATAACCAAATATAATACATATTTATGAAACAAAGAAGACAAATGAGATGATACAGTAGTAAAAAGAAATTATTCTAAACAAATACCTGGAACAATCATTGTCAACATTATGTGCTTCCTCTTTATTGGCATCCATGGAGGAATGTTATTGTTGAAAAAAAAAATGGGCCACATATAGTAATATATCATCTCTCCAAATGAATTGACACCATCTGCTTCCATTGAAATCCTAATATTACAATTTTATTCTTTAAACTTTGGCCACATTTCCTCTATCTTTGAAAATATAGATCCATCCGCGGGCATTCAAAGAACATCATATTTGCTTCTGTTCTCTGCAGGGAAATCCATAAACTCTGCTATGTTTCTGCACCTGAACATTTTCTCCAAATGTGGAATAATAGGACTATAACAAAGAACTTGTAAGGAACCTTTTAAGTTACTTGGTGAGTTCAATATCTACTCTTTTGACATTTTAGGAATTCTTCTTTCGATGCATGTTCTTTATAATACAAAATTTGATCATCAGTACATGCATGAATATCTTGATAGTCCATTCCAATATTTCATTATGGCATGTAGATCTCAGTATGTGCAAGGTAAAACATTCAATGGTGGTTACAAAAATTCACCTAACAATCTACAACATAAAAAATTAGTACTGGTTAACGTAAAGAATATCAATCGTGCATATTGCATCCAAATTTTACAGATGAACTACCAGAAAGAAGTTATGAAATAAGGCTACCTTTATCATCATTTACTAAATTTGACAAAATATATTACATACCTTATGAGTCGTGTGACACAAATGTTTAAAAAAACATTCATAACCTTTAAGTTCACTAGCAATAACATAGCGGATAGAAGACTTGTTTCAGAGCCTTCATAAAGAGGTTGTATTGCCTTCTCAAGTATAGGTATATAAAAAAAACCATCAATGTTGTCATCGGCATCCATTCCAGCATTAAATGTCTCCTAAATCAATATATTTGTCCCATATTCTTCAACTATGTTAGTAGCATCATCATCTTCTTACATAGGATCATTATTAACTTTATCTTCAATATTCACTCCACACTCCATAACAATGTGTACATCCACTTATTCCTCCATGGGCATTGTGCTTGGGGGACGTTCCTTTATAATTACAAACTATTAAGCAATATAAGTGTATATAACAAATATTAAAACGACACAAATGTTTACAAATACAATCAATATAAAGTAATATATTGAATAACTTATTACCAAGGGACATTATTCATGTTGGCATTACTGAAAATTGTTGGCATTGATGTCAACATGAAGACATTGGAAAACATTGTAGAAGTTTATTGGAAGTAGTTGGAATTAAAACAAGACAATCAAGAGAATGAACAAGAAGAGTTTGTGTACCAAGAAGATAATACTAAGAATCATGTGATGACACTAATGGTGGGGACATATTTACTGTGCATAAAATTTATAATCTTTGGTTCACAAGGCTGGAAGTATAAAAAGATCAATTTGGAAGACCTAAGGATACCTAAGGAATCTCCAGTTAAGGAAAACTTAAATACAAGGGTCTCTGTTATGGTCTAAGGAATACATGAGTCAAGTTCTATCCTAATCCAATTAAATATGTGCATTTACTGTGCATTTTGGTGATGTAGGCATGCATTTCCTGTAGGTCATTGTCTAAAGGAGAAATTTGATAATTTGAGAAAATCGACGTGCATTTTATAGACCACAATGGGAATTTGGAATTGGAAAGACATTTCTTGAGTAAAAACACGAATAATTAGATTGATTAGACCTCTCAGATTGCATTCTTAAGCTCTAGGTGGGCATAATTGCGAGACAAGTTGCTACTAGCCCTACAAACACATAATACCATTCTATGACTTTGGCTGCCATTTTTGTCCAAATGGCGTGCATTCTAAGTTAAGGAAAGGTTGACATATAATGAAATAAGATATTTTAATCTTGTTGGAACCATTGGAATGAATCCATTTGCATTAGGTGTGCATTTTTTTGAAGACACTGAAGAAAAAGAGCACTTATGCATTCAACATTCTAAGGATGAACAACCAACCTTATGAAGCATACTGAAGGGGACCAAATGGATAATGAATCAAACATTGTCTTGAACTAAATGGAACAAAATACAGAACTCATGTAACCATAAAACGATACATATTACAAAGAATGGAAATATTAGATTAGGCTGATCCTAAGATAGACCTAGTGAACAATGTGATCAATAGACAATTCAGTCGACCCTAATTGAGTAAGAAGGCATATAAACAAGAGACACAAAAATTCATTTTGTAGTGTCCTTGGTATTGAATGTGAGAGTGTCTTGGGTGCGAGGTTGCAGGACTAAGAAGTCTACAAAGACCTAAATTTGATAAAGAAGACTTTTAATGAACAACACTAATAAAGGGTGATCGTTAGGTTGATCCTAATAGAACACGTACACTTTGGTACTTGTGGAAGAGGTTTGACATTCCTGGGGTTATAGTCTTGAATAATTCTTGTTTGATATTGTTTGCAGCAGGGATTCATGATGGGATACATGAATGTAGTAGATGTACTTGAGCTCGTATGACAAAGGGTATGAATGTGAGGAATTAATAACCCGGAGTCTTTCAAGATTTGGATGCTTTAATGCATGAAAAATTTGTGAAGGAAGACCTGATATACATGGGTTCAGACTTGTTTGAAGGGTCCTACTAGTAATGAAATATTTCAAAAGACTTGAATACTATTAGTGACTAAGAAAAATTTGCAGACCTAAGGACAAAGTTTGTGCTATTAAGAAAACGGTTTGAGAGGATAGTCTTGTAACTCTTAGTTGGACAAAGCTATTGAAGTTTGGGGTATACATCTTGACACATAAAATTGTTGTTTTGAGGGACATTGAACTATGATCTCAATGACAAAGAGAAAGAAAGTCAAGAAATAATTTGTCATTTATGCTAGGAGCTGAGAAGAAGAATATTGTGAGTTGGTACTCTCCTCCATTAATAGGTTGGATCATGTTAGTAAGTTGGGACTTGCTTTTGAGGATTCGTGTCCTCACCTATTAGTTGGAGATGAGAACAACAAGACGGGTCTTTCATTTGAGAGTTGGTTGATCTCTCCTCATTCAGTTGGATTTGAATAAACTTGAATATTGTTGTATTCTCACAAATTGTTTATTTTTGGAAGCACCAATGTAACATATTGAACATTCTAGATATATATGTCATGTACCCTCTTGTTGTTGGTGTTTACTTCTATCGATAAGTTATGATTAGAGTTTAAGGATTTAATATTTAAGGGGTACTTAAGGGTCATGGTTACAAGTGCTTTATTGTTAAGGGGTTTATGCGGGGTCAAGGATTAAAGGATTAGGTCTTATAAGTTAAGGGGTTAAGGTTTAAGGGGTAATTAAGGGTCATGGGCTAAGGGTACTTAATGGTTTATGGGTTTATAAGGGATCAATGTTTAATAGGTTATTGGCCATCCAAGGGTTATGGGTACATAGGATATGGTATTGTATATGGATCAACCAACTAAGGTGAGAGAGAGAATCAAAGACAATAAATTAATGATGAATCTTGTGCAATTTATGAAGATGTTTATGAATAAGTTAAAAAAATAGCAGAAAACGGTTACTTTTCTTGACATGTACAAAGACAGAGACTATGATATATATAGTCACAACCAACAAAAACAACCTATTCTAATTTTTTGTTCATTATTATGTCATATTATTTCTTGATTTTACTTGGAGAACAAGAGTTTTAAGTGAATGGGAATTTTCCACCGATTTGGAGACCGTCGTTTAATTTATAAGAGGTTGATAAATGAGGGATTAGGGGTTAACATGTTATTGACCATCCATGGGTTATGGGTACTTAGGATTTGGCATTTTATATGGAGCATATAACTTAGGTGAGATGGATAACCAAATACAACCAATTAATGATACATCTTGTGCAATCTATCAAGATGTTTATGAATATGTTGAAAAAATATCAGAAAAATGTTACTTTTCTTGAAATGTAGAAAGAGAGACACTTTATGAGATATATAGACACAAAAAATAGAAACAACCTTCATCATTATGTCATATTATTTCACCTTCATCATCATGTCACATTCTTTCATGAGTTCACTTGGTGACCATGACTTTCGAGTCGATGGCAACTTTCCCACAACTTGGAGACCAAAATTTAATTTAGGGGTTGAGAGATTATATATCCCTTTTATCCCTAACCCTTAACCTATATACCATTAGCCTCTATCCCTTTATTTCCTAACTCTTGATTGCTTAGATCATGTCTCCCTAATCTTTAACACCTAAACCCCATTCGCCCTAAGCCATTAAACCCCTAGATCGTAGTGGGGATGGATGACATTGGTGCCAACATAAAAAAAGTGTCCAAACCCTATGAAATCCATGTCAAGTGGAGTATTTAAATGTAGTAAGTGCAAGAAAGCAACTTGAATTGGTAAGAAAACTTTCCTAGATGGGGGGACTTCTGATAAGTAAAAATGATGGGAAAACATATAAACAAATCATTTGCACAATGAATGTTTGTACCTATATGTTAGGGTATTGAGTATACCTATGGAGAGCCCCCAACTTCCATTTAATGAAAAATGGATATCTTAATATGTTATTCTACACACATAAAACAAATTCCACAGCATGGTGGTGCACAAAAACTTAATCCAATGGTAGAAATAATGAGATAAATACATCTCACCTGCCCTTTTATGGGAAAAAATGTGGATTTTAATTTGTGCATTTAAGTTTGGAGTAATATGATAATGTATAAATATTCATTTTCTTATTCTAATAGTTTCAACTATCATTTCTAGATTTCATCCCCATTACGTTAGTCCACACTATTTGATCTTTCCTTTGATCCATCAAGTTTTCAATTTTTTGGGATTTTCAACTGGAAAAGACCCCTATATTTGGGGACCACAATGTAGTTGCATAACTATTGAAATAAAACCCACACAATCCTACATGGATATGGTTTGAATAGTCACGAGCCTATCTATTTGTTGAAACTAGGGTAATATGGTTATAAAAATATGGGGATTCTAATATGCAAGCTAGATAGTATGGAACTAGAGCGAGTGGGTGCATGATAACCTAAAGAAACCTACCTAAAGGAATTTTTTTTCATATGGAATAATGTCCCCATGTGGTGTATTGAAGGTAGTTTAAATTCGATTGATGTGATTGAGCCTACAACTCCTAGACAAGATCATCTAAATGTGGAATTTGAATGGGTACTTTTAGGTCCTGCACAAGATCTATAGTTTCCAATGTAAGGTATGTATTTTTTGACAAGGTTTACTTGTTGTGAACAAGAAATCAACCCAAATTATATTCTATAAGGAATCATGACACTAACCAAATTAATGGAATACCACTACAAGGATAGGGAAAACAAGAAATATGGATGTGTCTCAATAGATAGAATATAGTTATTGTGCCCTACTACATAACCCATGTGATTTTGTACATTGGATTCTCTTTTTCATTATCTTGTGTCAAGAAATATGCACATATTAATGATGGGGTAATGATTGGATGGGAAAGTATTTGATTATTAATCAACATTGATGAGTACATCTACCTAGGGCATGTAGGAGGTGGTTAGGTTGGGGGGATTCATTTTGGAGCCTCATATGCTACTTAATTTTAAAGTGGTTCCCATCTATATAGTCACATATTGTAGTCGTAATAGGGGCACATGACATCCCTACATGACTTAGTAGAAAGAGATGATCACATTAATTAGGAAGTAGAAAGATTGGTCTAGAGTTTAATCATGAATTATTTGTTGTTTTGAAGTAATAAAAAATTGTGATCTAGGGTATGGAATTCAATGAACTATCTTTGAGGATACGTGGAGTCATGTTTTGACATATCAACCAAGTGGAGGCCATTATTGAGGAAAGTGGCACAATCCATTGATATTGTGCATGAACTAGTGTAAATGGGGCCCTAGTAGTATCCTTCTAAGTTTGGGGAAGGGGAAGGCAAATTTTCACTAATCCTAAAAAATATTATTATTTTCATGCATGTATCTCCCCTATTATATCCCTAAGGAGTAAAGAATACATTGTTTTTCTTCTACATTAAACATATAAATATTTAGAAAAACAATATCCAAATATAAACATATTTAATGAATAACTTACAATGCGACAATATTAATTCCCTCCTTCAGAGTGTCCATGCGCTCTACAATGTTTTTTAGTTGTTTTTATTAAAAGTCTCCTCCTATTATATCCCCTGCATCTATTACAACGACTGTAACTTTTTCCATCAATAGCCCTTTCATCCAATGCAACTTCCACACCTAGATTCCCACTTAGAGGAATGTTATGTGGCATTCTTCTTTACCAAACTTGCAATGATATTGAATATCTTGAAAATTAAGCTGCAGCATAATTACTATTTATAATGCACTTAACAAAATAAAATATGTTCACATATCAATAGTGTCAAACTCCATTAACATTTCATACGCCATTAATCGCACACCATTAATATTTCACTTGCAAGTATGTCGGATATGTGACGAGGTCTATGTTCATCTAATATTTGATGTATAGTCAATTATTTGATGAAACATCATGGTCGTTGGGTATTCAAAAAACGCCATGCAGTTTTTAAACACACACACATAAGTAAAATCCAAGAATTTTTATGATTTTAGGTCCATTGTTGGACTCCGCCATTGAATTTTTCGCCCAAATGTAGTAGTTCATCAATGAACATAAGGACACGTTTATCCACATATTCATAGAAAATTATGTTCATCATGAACATAAATGTGGTTGGAGCATTAGTAAGCCCAAATGATAGATCACTACAAAGTCATAATGGTCATATATGGTCCTTAATTAGGTCATTTTATGAACATCTTCATCTTTTATTATGACCTGGTGATATCCATATCTTAAATATGTCTTGGAAAATACCTTGGCTCCTCTGAATTAATCAAATATATCATCAATCCTAGGTAGATGATACTTATTTTTTATAGTCATTTTGACTAATTACATGTAATTAATGCATGGCCTTAAGGTATCGTCGTTCTTCTTGAAAAACATGATTGACGTTTCCCATTGAGATACACTCAATTGAATGTTTTTTTGTCAACTAACTCCTATAACCGCATTTTCAATTCTATAAATTTAGAAATATTCATTCTATAGTGTGCTTTTGATACTAGTGATGATCCAAGTACCAAATCAATGGTAAAGTCAAGTCTTTTTAATGGTAATCCTGAAATTTATTTAGGAATACATCTGGAAATTCCTTAAGGAGTGGGAAGTCTTTGAGAGATGATTTTTTCTCATATAATGAACTTGTTATCTAGACTACAAATATTTTACACCCCTTTCGAGAATAATTTTTCATTTTTGTATTCAAAATATGCTTAACAGAGACTTCTCTAGGTATGCCAATTACTATTCTAAACTCACCTTCACCATCTGTGCATGTAAATGTCTTATTAAAATAGTTCAAAACCACTTTGTGAGTTTCTAACCATCCAATCCTATGAGTACACCATAGGAACCTAGAGGTAAAATGTTTAAGTTTACTTTTTGTCCTCAAATGCCTCTGGCATCCTCTAGGAAATCAAAACTTATACAATAGTAAATATTCTTCCCTAAATAAAACTTTGAACAAAACAATCTAAAACTGAAAAATCAATCCCAAAAGATAGATTCTCTCATAGGTGGTATTCTATTTCGCCTCGACGAATCCAAATATTTTATAGAAGAGTAGTTCACCCAAGCTTTACTTGAAAAAGACTATTTTACAAATGGTAAATTTGCCAACGTTGTTCATAAAAAAACTAGAAAATTGTTCCTGAGAAACATAATCTCTCACAACTTGCCATACGTTATGCTTCAAGCCTCCAAAAAGACTTTGACAAATTAAACTGGGCCTATCTTGATAACACATTTCGATCCCAAGTATTATTGATATAGTTCAACATACCTTCAAATGGTTCGCTTGAAAAATAAAGCAAAAATTTCCAAATGCTACTCAACAAAAATACATTACAACAAACATATGAACCTGGATCTTCTTCATTTGATCAAAAGTAATTGTGGCTAATATCCTTGAAGTGCCCATTCTCTTCCTGATCTATGAGCCTTTCTCCTAACATTAAGCTCAATCCCAACTTTGATAGAATATATGCCTCTACATTTCTTTCCCTATAGACATGATTGAAGGAAATAGAGCCCATACACATTTTAAAACCATTTAGATTCCTCCAAAATAGGGCTTAGAAATATGTTATGACACACATTAAGCTCCAAGAGCCAATCTATAATGGTTTTTACATACCAAAAAACTAAATATGTTTGGTTTTAAGTTTCATAGCCATACACAGTAAGTGCTTGAGAGTCATTAGTTCAACAAAGTTGTTCGTATCATTCCCTATTCTAATCTTAAAGCATATTTTGGAATCCTTTGAAAGATAGATAAATCCACCGACATCACTTTTAAGATGGTTTTTCTACACTACATCGTTAAAATATGACCAAGGGGTACTCTTGTTAACATGGACAGTTTTAAGAACCCTCCATAAATTTATATGTATAATAATTGAGCGAATCTTCTTGGTAAGTAGGAAAATCCAAAGGCTAATTTATCATATCAATAATAAAATATGTATTTGAATATTTTTTGGCAAATGTTTCAATGATTTATAATTTTTTTGTCAAATATTGGCCAATTATAAAATATTGTGAGTATTGACATTAAATACAATAATAAATACAAATATATTATATACTCTAATCCATTATATTAATATTAATAGATATGTTCAAAAAATTAAAATAAAAAATTATTTTCTATTACAAAATATCTACAATCAATTGAAATCCATTTTATTACAAATATTTATATGAACCAAATCTTATTGACCACCTTTTTAGTGCCACCAAATCCAATCATTGAATTTTTTTTACATAATTTAAAAATAGTAAATATGATTTGACTTTATAAAAATGATTGAATTTAAAATACAAAAACACACTATATGGAAAAAGAAAATGTTGATGTGTAGAATTGAATGGAATGACTCATTAGTCTTTTTAATTAAAGCAAAAAATACTTAAAAAAATAATCGTAGTTATTATTTGTTCATACTCCAAAAATTATTGTGGTTCATGCACTACATATTATTTTCTCTCATTTACTTGTAATGACATATGGATTCAATGAAATTGAAGTTTTAAGAGAAATTAATGAACAAATATGAATTTATCAAATAAAATAAATGTTTAGTTTATCATGGATCCTCTATTTTCGTTCCCAATTCATTTCAGTTAATAATTTTTGCGAAATTCGTCCATGATGTCATTAAAAATATTAAAGATAATCTTTATTCGGTAAACAATGGGTTTATTGTTGGTGGTTTATGGGTCATGGTTTTGAGTGTCCCATGGTATTGCATGTGACAAATCTTATTTAAGGACTTGAGGTACATAACCTTTATTTGGTAAATAATGGGTTTAACATTGGTTGTTTAGGTGCCCATGGTTTTGGGTGTCCCATGGTGTTTTCCCATGGCATTGACATTTATAATTTTGGATGGGCGAAACAATTTAAATATTAAAAAATATATATGCAATTTTAGGGTGAATTATCCTAAAATATTTTTAAACATTTCTATATAAAATTTGCCCCATCAAAATTTAAAACACCATTATTTTCGCCCATGGCCAAAGATTCGCCCCTAAAAATTTCCTTGCTTGTTAATCACCTCAATACTTATCTTCCTTATTTTGAAACATGGAGATTCCTAAAGAAAATTGTACATAATTGAAACATGTCTTCTAGCACACTGAGTAGTTCAATTTCATTGATCTTCAAAAAGACAGTTGTTCCTTGAGATCTCGATTTGCCACATACAAATTATGGGTAAAGCTATGATTGATTTGTACTCTGATTTTCGAATCCAATTCTTCAAACCTAACTGAATTAAGGGGCATGCCCATATACAACTTAAGAGAGAAGTGTTTTCCATATCCTTCCAAATTTGTAGTAGGTAGCTACATTCCATAAAAACTTTGTTGGATTATCTCCTCATCACATTTGCATAAGTGACATCTACTCGGGCCCTATTTTTTTTTCCTTTGGATTATATCCCAGGTAGGAACTTTGTTACATAAGATGAACCATGTTAGAATTCTAGCTTTAAACAGGCATTTAAACTTCCAAACGACCTTCCACAACTAGATTGGTTCAATCACTACATTTGATGCCATCAAGGAGTCATGTCTAGCTTTTGGAGAGTAGTTTCCATGGGGATCACCTATCCAAACCATACCATCTCTTTGATTTTGGAGTTTGATATGATTTTTTAACAATTGGTTTGTATAGGAAAGCCATCTTGTACTATCCTCGTATCTAAATCCAAGGCAATCAACATTCCTCCAGCCTTGTCTCTTTCAAGTTGTAATTTCCTGGCGTGCAATCTGGTTCCAAGTGAATAAGTCTTTGAAATGTAGTTGCATTATCATATGAAATAGTAGAAGATGATTCCTTTCACTCCTTATCTAAGGATCCTTCCCCAACCAAACCTTATGCACATCACCAATTTTTTGGACGAAAACCTTTGCGATTACTTGAAAGGAGAGAGTCATTGCTTTCCACATCACCGAAGCTTTGGGATAGAGTTTTGTAGAATTGCAAATCCATTCAATAAGTGAGGTTGGAGTGATGTATTTATGTAATATAACTTCGTTCCACAACCCTAAACCAACAATCAACCTCCATATACTTTTGGCGGCCATTTTTTTAATCCCCAACCTTCCATGGATTTGGGAAGAGCAATTGATTACCATTTGATTCAATTAAACCCCTTGTGATCTAAACTTCCAAACCAAAAGAATTTGAACATCGACTTTATGATTGAATCCAAAACTCCTAGAGGAATCCAAGACATGGCCATCCAAAAAATCGGTGTTGCCTCTAAAACTGCCTTAGTTAATACTAACCTACCTCCTTTAGATAACCAACATAAAGTCCAATTTGAAATCATTTTCTCACATTAAGTTATTAACCATTTATAGTCACTTGGTTTAAGACGAAACCATCTTGTTTCTGCCAATTAAACTTGTTGTCATTGAGTCTTTCCTTCCTAACATTATTAACCAATTACATTCTCTTGGATTAACACAAAACCCTCTTGTTTCCACCCATTAAACTTGTCGTTATCTAGTCTTGCCTCTTATAGATAAAATTGCACTAGACATTAAATGTCGTTATAAGTCATGGCAATATTATGGCTATTATTATAAAAGTTGAAAATATAAAATATAAATCTATTTAATAAATATTAATGATATTGATAACTTAAATTAATATTAATCCACGAGATGTAGAACAGTTGGTGGCGAGGTATAGTTAAGACACCCTCTAAGCTGAAATGTCGTTGGTTCTAATCCTGTTAGATACCAAAAATTCCAACCATGTTAAGGGTTGGTGGGTTGGTGTGGTCCAGGCCGGGTGCAATCCCCGGGTGATTTTGACGGCTTAGATGCCCCTGGTTCATCGTTACTTAGCCAATGGAAACCCTGCTAGTCAAGGGGGATCCACCACTTTTCCAACTAAAAAACTTAAATTAATATTAAAAAGACCAACGGATTGAATGGTCGTTTGGTCCTTAAGCCCATTCAAAAAGTCCATAGATTTCAATGGCATCACTTTTCATCTTTAAAAAGTTTTAGGCAAAGCATCCCATTATATATTGTTTATAAATTACATATAGACCATTTCAAATGAATAGCCAATAAGTTTTTAAAGGAACTATCTCAACATTGATGCATTATCATGACCTCATCGGGGTAACCATGAAAGAAATGAAAAACATGGGAAAACGCTTTATTTCAATATTTAAAAATTAAACTATTGAGAACTTATAAGAATGCGATATTATGGAGTTGTTATTGAATCCATTAAGTAATTGAAAATTCATAACATCCTAATTATTATACCTGCCTCCGGCTGGTATATTCCAATCGTTCGATTTCAAACCCCGTTGACTTTGGCCATTACCTGGTGTTTTTTACGCGGGTTTAAAAAATCAAACCTGTTTTCCAAAGTTTAACTTTGTAACATCAAAAATAACAATTTTTAAATTTATTAAAACCGTATTTATCTGTGTTGCTATTGGGTAAGCAGGGATGATGTCATCCTCGAAGTTTGCTATCTGGATTTGGGTCGACACCTGGTAACAATGACATCACTTTTCACCTACCTGCCTATCCCATTGCCAAGTGGCACCATTCGATGGTTGAATCAAATGGTGCATCGACATTAGTAATGTCCGTGAAAATGAAAATGGTAGTTTGTCTGCTGGCGGCGAAGCTTTCCGTTAGGCAAACAATTTG